>CAIGRB010048197.1:10119-36747 GCA_903798255.1 Fraxinus quadrangulata | reverse complement strand
ATTTATACAACATGAAACTTGATTCGGGATTCATGAAATTGGTAATCTAATTTCAGGTTTAGGTGTAATTTCCTCTTTGAATTATACTACTTGAACAGGGCCACCTGTGCCATGTTCAAGTAGCAAGGTTCATAAATTATGGGAACTGACATATATAGCACTAAATTTTGGGGTTACAAACGATATGAGCACTGTGCCTTTTTGTAAATAAATTCCGACCTTTAATACTAAATGGTATAAAAACGAATAGCCTCCTATGATTATTCTTTCTCTTTTTTTTCTTCCTCCCCCTTTTACTAATGAATAATATTATTTATCATTATGATGATATAATATTAATAATGTGACGGTCTATATAAAATAATAGAATTGATCAGTTCAATTTTTATGAGAGTCATGTGGAGGAGAGAGAAAAATGTGAGGACTAATGAATTATCACATCACACGTGTTTTATCATCATAATGATAAATAACATTACTCTTTACTAATACATTGAAACCTTTGTATACTTGGCCACTTTAAGGCGGTCCCCTTTTTTACTCTTATTTTTCTTCTTCGTTTTTTGTGTCAGTTCCTCAAAGATCGGGATACCTCGAAGAGTAGGGGAATTTTGTGACATTATGGACATTGCCCATCGTACCATAAAACACCAAAAACAACTTAATAATTTTGGAATTTGTAAATTCTCAAATTTAGACTAACCTGTATTGTCACCGGTACCAAAAAATTACTGGATACAATTAGTGCTTAAGCGACGCCAAAACGTCGTCGAAATGCAAGGCACATGCGAAATGCCTAGACGTGGAAGTGAGCGCGAATTAAGAGATCAAATAAACGCTTAATGTGCATCTAAGCGAGTTTTATTAATTTTTTTAATTTTATTTTAATTTTTTTTTTTCGTTTTCCTAAAAGCCGTTTATTTGATTTTAGTTTCAAGTCTTCTTTTGAAAATTGTATAATTGAATAATTTAAGGAATTATTGAGCTAATATAGTATTTTATAATTTTAGATGTTTAGTATGTATTATTTTAATTTTTTTTAATATTTTTCTGAAAACTATTTTCTAATTTAAATAAAAAAAATTAGGTCTAACCACGTAAAGCTTAAAGTTTGGCCATCTACTTCTAATCATGCTTTACTTTTTTAAACACTGGGTACAATATATGAAAGTAGATTAACCAAATCAAAATTGATAGTCGGACAAATATCCTCGATAGACTAATCTTTTAGAATAATTGCAATCCCAATTTAGATAGCGTTTGATAATAGGTTAAATGAAAGATAAAATTAAATAAGTTATTTAATTTCACTTATCATTTAATATTACATCAACGTCACTTAAATTAGAGTTGCAACCCCAATAGAGCTAAATAGTATTCTTAATCTTTTATGTTGAATTATGTTGCGGGTCTTTTAGAGATGGCAAAAGGGCCGAATAGCTAGTTGACTCGATTCGACACTTGTCGAAGCTCGGCCTACGGACAGCTCAGACTTTTTCAGATTGAGCCCGAGAACGAGCCGAGCGGGAACTCGTCAAGCTCGCAAACTGCTCATGGACACAACACACGAACCTAAAGTTCACGTTCTCAAGAGATCGGCTAGTGAACTCGTAAAAAAAGTGACCAAACATTGTTTCGTAGTTTAAAAAAAATGAAATAAAACAACTCGAACTTGTGAGCCGAACCTTGAGCACGAGCCAAGCTTGGTTCGTGGTACCTGGGCCCATCACCATCACTAGAGTCCTTTCGACTTTCTCTTGTGGATACAACATGAATTTTGAAGTGTGAAAGTTCACATCGATAGACAAAAAAAAGCTGCTCAAATGGGTCCAAACTTTCGAATAGGTATGCATATCCATGATTCCGTGTGTATAAGATGCACATAAAGGGGACTTGGAATAAGGAAATTACGTGACTTGTTCGAATAAGATCCCTCGAGGAAACTTCCTTATAAATTTCCAAATAGTTTGTCGTGGTCAGCTGCCCCAAAAATTGTTCACTTACCGCAGTTTTAACAAAAAATATTATCTCAGTGGGTTGAAAATAAAAAATACATAAAATAAATTTGGGATGGGTTCACTGGCCCATCAAGAAAGCTTGCCCTATTGCCCTCGGCCCTCCCCTATTCATGGAAAAATTTTGTCAATGGCAAATTATAAAAGGAAATCGGCCCTCCCCTATTCATGGAAAATTTTTGTCAATGGCAAATTATAAAAGGAAAATGTTACGAGCTAGTTTATCAATAATGTTATTTGTACAATCATGGATGACAACTTGCTTGATAATTGGTGTGTTGACAAAAAAAAAAAAAAAAAAGGAATTGTTGAAACTATCCAATGACAACATGTCTCGTCATATTCCATAAACAAAGTTGTTGTCGATAATTGTACACCAATCGTGATTCTTATTTTATAATCATACAAGAAAAAAAGCGGGTTACATTGTCAATAATAAATTTGTGGCCAGTAAGAAAAAGTCGTTACAACCAATGATCCAAAGTTAACAAGGGTGTAATATAATTATTAAATATGTATTTTATTTTTTTGGCAAAGGGGCCCATCTACCCTGTAAAAATTAAAATAATAAGAATAATTTATTTGTCAATATTTAACTCACCCACAAATCCTCTATTGGTTCTGAATCAGACTAGCATTAAATTCAATGGAATTATTTCTTATAGGAGAAATTACAACCCAATGGGTATTCACAAATCAGAGATGATAGTTATTTATTCACAATTCAAGTGATTAGTTAAAATTAAAATTAATCTACCATTCAACATCAACCTCACCACCCCATCCCCAATTTTAAAACCTCTCTCTCTCTCTCTCTCTCTCTCTCTCTCTCTCCATTCAAAATCCAAGCATCGGGGGCATTCTAGTAGCTTTGAAAGATGCCAACGACAACTGTTGTTGCTACGATTGTGCCTCNCTCTCTCTCTCTCTCTCTCTCTCTCTCTCTCTCTCTCCATTCATCGTCTCCCTTCTCTCTGTCGTCGAACTGATGGCGCAGTCGATGCGAAGTTTCCTGAGAGAAGCTTTCGTTGTTGACACTCTCTTATCCCTTCTCATACTCACGGGACGCTTCGTTCCGACGCTTTGCCACAGCGCTCGACAGTGCAGCATTGATTGAAGCGCCATGTGAGCATTGCTTTCAACATCGCGATGGCAAAGTGCCAGAACAAAGCGTCATGTGAGCATTGTAGCACAAGTTGTGCTTGGCTGTGTTGTCGTTGACAACCACTGTTGCTTCCTCGATCATATGTAACACCGGTGACGATAGTGACTGGATCTTTGTATGTGATATCAATGATAATAGTGATTGGATCTCGATGCACAGTGGCGATGAAGGGTCAATGTGATTTTCTGGTTGGATTTTTTTGTTAATTTGGTCGTTGATGATTGTTTTGGTTGTTGGGTTGGTGGTGGTGGAATGTTATAGCGATGGTTGTTGGTCGTGGAAGTGATTGTTGGTGGCTGGAGATCTGATAGTAGTGATTGTCGCGTTTTTTTTTTTTTTTTTGTTGGTAGTGGATTGGATCTAGTGGTAGCAGTTTTGTCGTGATAGTGGCGGTGTTATGTGACCCACTATTTGGTGTATGTAACTAACTATTTGGTTATCTGTAATCAACTATTTACTTGTAACCTAATAATTCGATAATTTGTGACAAACTAATTTGAAAATCTATAATCGACAAAATAAATAATGTCCTATAATTTTTTTGATTTGTAATCAATGAAATTTACCAATTAATTTGATAATATGTGACGTTGTGAACTATAAGTGCACATGAGATTATTAATTGTATAATTGTGGTCCTTAAAATATTTAATTAATAAAATAAATAATTAATATTCGAGTTTTGAATTTTGAAACTTAAAATCTGAAAATTAAATTGTGCATATGTAATGTCAAGAGTTATGAATTCTTCACTTCCTTGTAAACTAAAATTAGATTACTTTGTCCGTTTTAATTATTTATTTACTGGGCAGCACAAATCCTCTTTAATTGGGAAGGAGACGAGCATTCACTGAATCACTGCAGAGCCAATAAATACTTAAAAAAATTCCACCAAGAGATTAAATTATTGGGCGCCATATAATGTCATCTGGGTCCCACGATTTATAAATTTAGAATCAGAGTACAGAATATACACCAAACACGCAAAGAATTATGCTCTTCTTCTATGGGAATATCCTCGGACTCCAACCTGTTTGTTTTCAATTTTCATCTCATTTTAATGCATTTTCCTACTGTTACAAATAGGTGCAGCCATTTTTTTTGACCATTTTCTCTCTCTCTGTCCCCAAAAAGTTTTTTTAAAAAAAGGTACAAAAATTCATTTTTGTTGACAGAAAATGGGAAACATACGGGGGCGATTCTACCAAGCATTCAAGCCGGCTGGTGGAATGACAAGAATGCCCATTTTGCGTTGACCTCGAGTGATGATAGCGTCCATTATTGTTGATTAATTAGGAATATGGTTATAATCATAATCGTGCATTAAAAGGTACGATCAAGTCTAACTTCATTTATGAATGACAAAAAAATTCATTGAAATCAATACTTACAAGGTTTGGGGTTGGAACATTCCGCCTAATCAGGTATGCGGAATGAAGGTGGATATGGAAAGCATAATTCTCACTTGCCTCTGTAAAGTCAATTTCAAATTTAAATTTTTTTGTCACATAAGAAGAAAATAATCATCATTCTTTCTAAATAAAATATAAATTGTTCTACAAACAAAAAATTAAAAATTTCACCAGCTAAAGACATAAAATATTAACGGGCTGAGGGAACTGCCCTGCTCCACCCTACCCCCGATCCCGGCCCAACCCTGTCATAATTGGATATGGAGACGAGATAAGACGACAAAAATAAAAATAAAAATGATGGAAGATGGGAGTGGCTATCTTGACTCGTCCAATTTCCATCCTTATTTTCGTTATTGAGACTAAAAATGCATTGCATCTTGAAAAATAAACATTATTTTAATATAAGCACGAATGCATAGAGTTTTTTAATTTATTTTTCGAAAACTAGTGGTCGGCAATTTTGCAGTCTCAAATTGCAGAAAAGAAAAGGAAGTGATTGAAGATGAGAAAAATTATTTAGGGTAATGAACGGAGAAAATGTGAAGTTAATTGAATTGGCGAACACAGAGGGACACAGTAATTATATTGACAAACAAAACATCATGCGATTTTAACTTTTTTTCTAGGCAATTTCTAGGCAACTGCTATTATTATAGAAAATTCAAAAGATATTGATAATATAGAAAATTTGGAGTCCAAGTTGACCGAATTATACTTTTATGTGAAAGCAAGACCTTTTGGACGAGAGGTGGCAATAAGACACGTATGTAGCGGATTGACCATCTTCACCTTCATTTCATCGAGTATTTTTTGAAAAAAACTTTAAAATGAATGTATAAAGATATAAATATTGTTACAAGTTGAATATTGCATTCCAAATAAACGGTAGCGATTGTTCGACAGGACTCGTGAAAGTCAAAAAGACTAAAATGCTATTTTAAAGTAATCATGCTACATGTACAATCTAATTTGACAATATTATATTTATCCATTTCAAAAACTTTTTTTAAAAAATAAATGGTCCGACACCGACATTATCAACCATTATTAAGTATGATTGTACAATTAACAAAATTGATTTTAAAAACTTGTTTTAATAATTTTTTGAGAGTGTTCTGTTTATTTAAAAGAACTTTTAAAGAAAGTTAAGTAACCTTCCTAAAAGAATCTTTTATAAAAAATAAAAATAGAAGTCTCGTGGAAGTAACACAATGTTTAATAACACGAGCACCAAATCTCAGTTCAGAGCTTACAGTTATAGGATAACATTTACGTTTGGAAGAATTGTAATCACGGTATAAAATTTTTTATGAATAATTCTACTTGTCAATTTCGGGTTACAACAGTGGATGACAATCTCTCACAAGCGCTGGCCTCATCCCTAAGTGAGAGATTGTCATCCATTATTGTAATCCAAGTATTGTACATGTAGTATTATTGATTTTTTATTTGTGTCATATACGATATCAAATCTTTTAGAAATTCACACCTAGATTCCAAAATGGATGGATTTTGATAGTTAGTTGACAATTAAAAAAAATTGACCTCTTTTGACATATGTGGAAGGGGTAAAATGATACTTTTATATTATTTTACGTAAAATAATCTTATGATAATTAAATAAAAAAGAAGAAGATTTTTCTTCTTCCCCACCTCCCAGATCTGTCCCAACCCAGAAAACTTGCACCACACCTCATCAAATATTTACCTCGATCGTTGCCCCAAACCCATCAAATTTACCTCATCCAATATACTCTTTATTGCTGAAACTAAAGAAGTAAAAGACGATGAAACTGGCTGCTGCTGTATCAATGCTTGTTACTTGTTTTTGTTGTTCCCTTTTTGCTAACCCTTCTTCTTTTTGTTAGTTTGTGGGGCAGATGAAGAAGGATAAGTGGCACTTGAAACAAATAACCGAACACCATTCCTCGAAGGCCGGGCTTGAATGCGGGAAAGAAATTTCCCTCAATCTTCGATTGCAGGGGTAATCAAGGCAGCACTCATTCCAATATTGCATAAGAAGAAAAAAATGCAATTAATATATATTTTTTAATGAACAAATTGCTTGTTGTATTGAAACTTTTTACATTGAACTTGAGCACTAGAAGTTACATAGGTATCTGTTCTTACATGTTGTATGATGGCTAAAGACTTGCAATTATTGAAAAGAAGAGAAAGAAGAAGAAGAACTTAGATTTGTAGTATGATTATAATGTGATGTGGATAATTAAAAGTATATTAATCATAATTATGTAATTTTATTTGAGGTTAATTAAGTAAATAAGAAAAAAAATTAAAAATGGTGTTGCACTTAGTAAGGTGATAATATAATTACCATAAAAGTAAAGAAGGCAATGAGGGCAATTACGGCATTGCAAACTTTTTTCTGTAATATAATACAAACGGCTTTAAATGTAACCTCCCCCTGTGATCAACCCAGAACGCGAAAAAACCCATTATAGTAGCCTCTAGAGAGAGAGAGAGAGAGAGAGAGAGAGACGACTTCCTCGAACTCTGACGATCGAAAGTACGTTATTTTTCAACTTCCCATTTTTATATGGCTAACTTAAGAAACAATTTCGTCACGCTCTTTGAAAAAGCTGTTAACGTGAAATTGCAGGTTTTTTTTTTTTTTTTTGTGAAAATCTGCAATATATTTACAGAATATTATCTCTTAAGAGCTATGAAGCTTTGAACAATCCAAGTAACAATTTTTAGGTTGAAGTTTACGTTTTATATTTCTTGATCGTATTTGATAAATCTAACAAAACCATAATCTTCTTTTTCTTCTTCTTCTTCTTCTTCAAATATGAATTTTTGTTCTTTTTCAGTTCTGTGCATTTATTAAATTACATCTGAATAAGTGGATGAGTTGCTAATGTTTCTTAGAGAAGACAAGAAAAGATTTTCCTAGTATAATAAGGATCGAGAAACTGTTGGATTCGGATCCGTCTTTTATTAATCCGTGGTTTATTATATTATAGGCCTTGCTGTTCAAGAAATAATAGTGCCCTTTTGTTTAATATTGGTGGGGATCGGAGGGTGAATATGGATTTTGACGTTTGTCTTTGTCTTGTTTCTGATTGTACAAGTTTCTACGTTGTTCAACACATCTTTACGTTTCGGTGATTTTTCTGGGTTTCAGGTTTCGAGTTCTCGCAATAGGAGGTGGTTTTAAATTATTTCTTTCGAGAAAATCTAATCACAAAAACAAGACTTCTATGGGTTCAATTGCAGAACCAGTCCAAGAAATAAAAATCAGCAAGCCCCCGGGGATTCGATTTGTAGAGTACATAAAAAGATCGACCATTTCTTACCAAACCTATCAAGTCATTGTCCTAATAGTAACATTTTTCGCGTACACAGCTTACCATGCTACACGAAAAACTACCAGCATAGTGAAAAGTGCACTCGATCCCCAGTCACCGGATGTGAGCTTGAAATCGCCCTTCTCATGGAGAAGGGCATATGCACACAAGCCATTGGAGAGCACTAGAAATTCATGGGTGCTTGGAGCGGGTTGGGAACCATTTAATGGTTCCGATGGCACATCATTGCTAGGTGAACTTGACGTGGGGTTCCTTTTTGTTTATGCTATCGGAATGTTCTTCTCCGGGCATATAGGTGATCGGATGGATCTTAGACGATTTCTGACTATAGGAATGGTGGGAACTGGTTTATTCACTGCTCTATTTGGAGTTGGATATTGGGCTAACGTTCATAACTTTTATTACTACTTGATAGTCCAAATGCTTGCCGGATTGTTCCAATCGACAGGTTGGCCTTCTGTGGTTGCAGTCGTAGGTAATTGGTTCGGCAAGAAGAAGCGAGGACTTATAATGGGCATTTGGAATGCTCACACATCGATTGGGAACATTACAGGGTCTGTGGTTGCTTCTATGTTGTTGAAGTACGGATGGGGTTGGTCCATGGTTGTTCCCGGTCTAGGTATAACTTTTATCGGGCTAGTCGTATTTTTTTTGTTGCCAGTAAGTCCTGAATCGGTTGGAGCTGATATAGACTACGATGATCTCCCCTCTATCAAAAAAGTAGAGGAAGAAGTAACAGAACCTTTGTTGAAGCCAGAGGTCGAAGAGGAGTCAGCTGTCGGATTTTTAGAAGCATGGAGAATTCCGGGGGTTGCTCCTTTTGCTCTCTGCCTTTTCTTTGCTAAGTTGGTGGCTTACACGTTCCTCTACTGGCTTCCTTTCTACATTAGCCACACAGGTACAAAAATTTCCCCAATAAAACTCTTTTCATTAGAATGGGTTTCTTTTTATTCTCATTCAAATCGATTCATATTTGCTCAAAATTCACTGTCTTCTGTATTCACGATGCAGCTATTGAGGGAAGGTATGTGTCTAATGAAGAATCTGGGACTTTATCTACAATGTTTGATGTTGGAGGCGTAGTTGGAGGGATCCTGGCAGGCCAAATTTCTGATTGGTTAGGTGCACGGGCCATAACAGCCGCAAGTTTCATGTATTGTGCGATCCCCGCGCTCTTTTTCTACAGAAGCTATGGGCACATTTCCATGACTGTAAATATCGTCCTCATGATGATCACTGGAATGCTTGTGAATGGACCATATGCTCTTATCACAACTGCAGTTTCGGCTGACCTGGGAACGCACAGCTCTTTAAGAGGAAATTCCAGGGCCCTAGCCACAGTCACGGCTATTATAGATGGGACGGGTTCCATTGGGGCCGCCATAGGTCCGCTGCTGACAGGATACATTTCAACCAAGAGCTGGAGTGCAGTTTTCTCGATGCTGATGGTATCAGCTCTAATAGCTGGCTTGCTTCTAACAAGACTCGTGGTGGCTGAGGTGACTGCGAAGTTTCAATCATCACACGAATCCAATAGGTCAAGGCCGTCTACACTTGAAGCCTGATTTCTCTAAAATGGCTTAAAATTCTTTTTTTCCTCGTTATAATCCCATCTCAAGTTAATGTCCTGAGAGATTATGGACGAGAGAATATGGGATCGTGATAGGAGAAGGCGTTTTTACATTCTTCTTCGCAATTTGAAATTATGAAGGGGAGAACTGGCAGTTCTCTTCATTTTACTTGTATAAAAATGCATTGTGTATACAGTCTTGTTTGCATATGGGATAATGTATTCAACCTATAAAAGCCACAAGAAATGGCTATCATGAGATTGTAACCTTCTCATTTGTATACGGAAAAGGCTTCTGGGACATTATTTTCTTATATAAATACAGCTTGAGAAAGATGTCTTTTCCAATTCTTGAAAAACCAGAAGTGGATCCTTCGATGTCTTCATGGCCCGTGGACTTCTTTTGCTTCTGCTTCATGAGATCAAAGTTTTTTTAGTAAGACAAAAAAATTTTACAAAATTATTCAAATATGTTTAAAAGTAACTTTTTAATCTCAAAACTAGAAAAACCCTACTATCATAACGATTGTCAACTCATCCTCGCTCACCGTCAATAAAATTTATTTATTTATTTAACATTATGCTTTACACACAAACCAGGTGATTTGACCCATTTCTAATAGATTCCAGCTACCAAAACTAAAATAAAGCATTTCCACATATGTTGTTACTTTTCGAATTGACCATCTTGTATTCATATCTTCAAGACGTGTATGGTTTTGTAAGTTAGTAGGCTCTAGGTTTACCATTCCTAATGTAATCCACTCAATTGCTCAGAGTCCATGTTCTCCCATTTTGTAACGTTTGGGCTTCCTTTTTCTTCTCACTAAAAGAAAACAAAATTGAATTCACTAATGATCACCGAACTTTTATGAAATGCTTCATTTAAACAGCCGACTCAATATGTTGTCCAAGCTTTCTACATGTAAGCGTGCCAACCTTTTTTTTTTTTTTTTATAAACGTGAATGTCCGAATCAGCTAACGCGCACCTCAACTAATCTCACGAGACTCTGAAATTTACAACTGAGTACTCACCTCAGTGGGCCTGAAGGAACTCGAACTGATTATCATTGTAGAACAAACTCAAAGCCTTACTAATTAAACAACCCCTCAAGGTTAATGTAAGCATGCCAACTCAAAAGATTTAATTTAAAAATCCCAACATTTTGATGACTTCGCATATGGATTGGCAAAATATTGAGTTAAAAAAGATGGACAAATTGAATCAATATTAGTGAAACATTTTGTATGACCAAAGAAACCCTAAACCCTTGTTTGACACATTCTTTTGAAACTCATTTTCAGTCGCACATTTTTCAATAAAATAATATTTTTCATCACACCAATAACTTTTCTTTACTTTTTAACCACATATTTCCCATCATATCACTATTTAAGATAGATTCGTTCCTCAATAATATCCATCAAACATACCCTAAGAGTAAAGTTCAGTGTCCATCAGTGAAATTAACACCATAATTGATTGTAAGAGGGGCCTTATTTATTTGCTTGAGCTCAGCTTTTGGAAAATTTGTATCCATATATTCTGGAAAAGGACCAGTATTTAATATTGGAGCTCCATAATTGAATCTGGGTGGGTTCTTTAGAGAGAGAGAGAGAGAGAGAGAATTATTTAGTTACAATCTCATAGTCAAGGTAGGGCAACAACAATATAATTTCCGGTTTGTAGAAAATAGAATTGTAGAGAACGTACAGCTAAGGCTTTGAAAAAGTGCATTAGAAACCTGCAATTTATTCTGATCACAAGATTGAAATAGCATCAATCATTTTCCAACTTTCTTACCTAATCCTAGACTTTTCGTTTGCACATATCAATCGTTTTTCAATTATCTTATCTAATCCTAAACTTATCGTTTGTGCTACAAAGTAAAACATGCATGCACGTGTGAACATGTTTGTGTATGCGTACTTGTGAACGTGTGCATTGCAGACAAGTCCTAGATTAAGTTGATTTTCGAGCATTTCAACCTGAACAATCTAAAGCAATTACATTCTTAGTAACTAAAACATGCAATAGTCTCAGGTCTCAAAATGCCCACAGGTCCTGAAAGTAGTGTAAGAAATCATCAGTAATACATGAGAAAAGGATCAACCATATACCTAATTAAGATTTAACAATGTAACTATAACGTATTTTTGAACCCATAAAGACGATGGAAGCAGAACTAGAACAAATATAAAGACGAGAATTACAAAGAATCTGCCCAACAATTTCTTCATAAATAAGACAGATTACCAACTAAGACGTAAAGAAACTACAAACAAAATGGGAAATAGAATTTAACATTTTGACAAACCAAGGAAAATCTGCAGAAGAGAAACCATGTAGAAGAAGATATTTGTAAAAGAAAGATACATTCCATAGCACTACATGTTTAGTTGCACTATAATGCAATAGCTGGATGGAAGATATACTATTACGGAGGTGAAGCAATATAACTAATAATTATTCTATCCCCTCACCGAATCATCTGTTAATTTACCGGAAAGATGAATAACTATATAGATTTGAAATATGTCAAGTTCCAAAAAGTAACTACTTTCTAATTTTAATTACATTTGACTCTATTAAGCCTAGTTCATTTGCAGTAGCTGCATCACACTTCAATTTTTTGGTGAATTTGTTTGTTTTCTGTCCAATTAGATCAGATTCTTCGTCCTACTGATTTCCAGTTTTTGAAGATGCAGCCAAATCTATTTTTCCATATAATGTCCAAATCCCGATATTTCTCTAAAATGAAACTTTCTTGTCCGTTTTGATAACTTTCTCAAAATCTTTGATTTGAGAAGAACAAGCTAAAAACAAATCCAGAGTAAAAAGGTTCTTCTTTCTCTTTGTTGATCTCATCTTTCGCACTAAAAGCATCTACCAAAAACAGAAGGATAGTTCTGATATGGAATAATTTGGCACTAAGGTCTCGTGTTAATGGATAAGCTTTGGGCATCTGAACCTCAACTGATTCTAGCTCACAGATGGCAGACTAGAATTATGTCATCACGAGTTAAGTATCAACAAAGGAAATAAATTAAATGAGTTCCCTTACCCTGAACAAAATTTTCTACCAGAAATAAAGTTCTTAATTTTGTTGTGCAATAGTTAAAAGTACATGCATGTGCAACCAACTGGAAATTTTCCCATCACTTCTCCAGTAGGAAAAGAATCCACCACCGAACTACACTGATTGCAGTATGTGAATAAATATTGACTAGTAACCTAATTTGTATCCCATAAAGATCTACAATCGATTACTTGTGCAAGGAAACATGAAAAGAAAATAAAATAAGTAATTGGAACCATGAACTCCTTTTACCTACATTGACTTCAACAAGTAGAGTAGACAATGGCTGATGCTTTATGGGAAAGTATTGAAGGCTTTGTTGCCAAGAAAGAGAGTGAGCATATCATTGAAAGAGAAAAAGGATAAAATAAAAAGTGTTGGCCATACCTGTAGGAGACTATCACGAGTTAGATCTTGGTCCAATTTAGCTAAAGTTCTCTGCTAGCCAGTCCCAATTTAGCTAAGTCGATACTTGATTTTTGTTGTTACTGCAGTGATCCAAGAGATGTCCTTGATGAATGTCGTGCCTCCTCTGGGTAGAGAGAATTTTGTAATCTCGTTATTATGCAAATTCGATTTACACTTGGACCATGATCCAATAGTTACTTCATTGATAATTTTCTACAAAAAATTTAAGCATCATAATTATTGGAATTCCTGATTTATATTTACTCTTCGCGTCTTTTTCACATTTGTTGAATATCGTGACTATTTAACTCGCATTCTTCAAGCAGCCATGGGAAAGAAACTCTCACTTAATTGCTACTTGCTTCTTTATTATTGCCCAGCTGCGGGGTATTGATGACCCAGGTTAGCTCGCGAAACATAAACCAATAAATCCTAATACCTTATAACTTGAACCATTAGAACAAGATTCAGCTCCACAAGAGGCCGAGCCATAGTAACACACACCAGACAAACGACTTTGAACTTCAAAATCATTAGTAATTTAAACAATTTTCCCTCAAATAATTACTTATATTGAATTTGCAACACAATAATCAAGATTCCAACAATATACAGAAGTTCTAAGTCATTTCTTCTGGCATTCAGTAAATCGAATTACAATTAAACCCTTAAAGTTTACCTACAAGAAAATATTGAAAAAAAAAAGGGAAGGAATTGTGCGAGGTAACACCTGTAATCGTCGAGGTTAATACTCAAACGGCATCGTCTCCAGGCTTTTTCGGCTTGCGGTATTTTTCTTCAACTTCTTTTGCAGAGAAAAGGGCCTCATTTACAACCTTCTTGATGTTGGGAACATTATAATTCTGGGCAATGTAAATTCCAAATACTGTTCCAGAAATGAACGAGAAATTGCTCCTTATAATACCCATATATTTTTGTGAAGAACAAAAATAATCAAAGGTTAGGGTTTTCTTTTATTTGGGCATTTATACCAGTTTGTTATAGTCAGAGGATAGCAGAGCTTCCGGCGCCTTAGCTTCTGGAAGGATCCGGCCAATTGCCTCCGTGCACGGCGGCGATCTTACAGAACTGGAGTGCTCGATTGCCAAGAAAGGAAAATTATTCAAATTACGTTTAGAGTCCACGTAAAGATGGTCGGCATTGCCCTAGTCAATGCTTCAGTTCAGTCTTTTACATCGTTACACATCTAAAAATGTAAATTATTACAAATATTGATTTCTAAATAATAATAATATTATATTTATTTTGTGGTCTGCGCATATTATTTTTATTTGAAGAGAATTATTTGTACGTGGTAATTTTCAGAAAAAAATTAGTTATTTTAATACTATCAAATTATTTATGCTATTAAATAAAATAAAAAAGTAATAAATACCGTGTTTAATTAGGGCTTGTTCGGTAGTGATTAAAAGTCAATTAAAATTGAAAATATAACCTTTATTTGGTCTCACTCGTCTAATAAAAATCAACAATAATTGCAAATTTTCAATTTTAATCTCTAGCAAACACATCCTTAATGTTATTAAAATCAAATTTTTGATAAATTTTAATAAAAGTTGATGAAATGTGTGGTTCAAAAGTTATATATCTATAAAATATGTGGCTAAAATTAATTTTTAACTTTGATTTAAAATTATAATTGAATTTTAATCCAAACCAAATAGGGCATAATATTTTTGTAATTGATCTCTTTCGTTAATAAAAATCATTTAACGTGGATTTGAGTATGTTTTCAATTATTAGTCCATAAAAGTTACAAAGTATTACGTCTTGAAATTTATGTCAAAATGTAAGTTGTTATTATTTTCTGATCTACAAAAATAATAATTAGATAAGCAAATAATAATAAAGTAAAAATTGATTCCAAACAAGACCTTTAAGAAAAGGACAAAATAAAGGCATATGTACATATTTATATTTCCATGATAAATCCTTGATATTCATTTTTTTTTATGTAGCCCGGATTTTACTCATTACTGCCTTTCCCTCAAAAAATTATCGTATCTCGCGCAAAAGAGAAAGATTGCAGATATACAATTCGATCGCCTTCAAATTCGCCTGAATAATTTGTAATATCATCACTATTTTTATGTATATCCCGTCCAATTCGCGTGTATGTCATGTATATGTATAGATATATGCTTGATCGAATTTTTTGAGTTGACGAATTTTCATATTGTGTATTCAATTCGATCGCCTGTCTTTTTCTTCAAGTTCTGGTTCCTTTTTCCGTTTTTTTTTTTGGGTTTTTCTGGTTGTTTAATTTGGTATGGAAAGGTAGGGTTTCCCCTTTGGTAACTTTAGGGCTTTGACTTTCATAGAATAAAATGCATCAGATAAAAAATTATTCTTTTCCATTTAGATGTGTTTAATATCGCTTTAATATGCCCATAAATCTCATGGTTAATTATATATTTTTGTGCCAGAGTAGTATTTTTGTAATGAATAAGATATTAGTGATATAACATTTTTGTTTTCAGTTGAATACTAACTTGATTGCACGATAAGCCTTTTTGCTACGTACTTCTTGGTGGCATTTATGGCTGTTCATTTTTTAGCTTCGAAGTTGTTTTCAGGCTATAAGATAAATGAAAGATGTTGACCAGGATATCGATTATAGATTATATGTGTAGTTCAAGTGTTGCATCAGATAGTCGAGTCTGCATTTATTTATTACTATTATAGTTTAAATTCAGAGAATTAGAGTTGATTATCACATGTGTTTACGTGTTTTAAAGTATGGAGCTTCGTTCTAGTCTGATTACCATTAGGTGCTTTCCATGGATTAAAGCGTATTTTTATATTGACAGATGTGTTTAGTTGGAATGTGTTCCTATGATCTCTGTATGCTTGTTGAGTCAATACAGTTGTAAGAGAGATTGAAAGACTCGTTGACGGTAGATGTAGGGTGCAAAAGGTGCATAATTTTCTGAAATCATCTTCAAAAATGAAAATCTGAAAGTTTTTATTTCCCAAATTAATGCTATCTTTTGGGGCTATTAGGTCATAGGATTCCGATGTAGGTCAATTTTCTATCCCCTTTCTAACCTATTTGTTGTTCCTCTTCAAAAAAAAAAAAAAAAAAAATTGAATAAAAGACTTTAAAAGAAGCAACAATTTGTTTCTGCAATTTGTAGAGACATTGGGCCTGTTTATGGTTTTGGCCAGGTTCTAATAATAAATTATCTTGCTTATGGTTGCAGGATCTTTTGTTGCAGCCGTGATATTCCATTGATAATTTGACGGGGAATGTATTGAAGCCAGTTAAACAAGTTATTGTTTTGTTCAATCGCAATGATAAGATTTCACGGTTGCTTGCCTGCGAAAATTGTCATACTAATGTTCTTCTCATGAAAATCTTGAAACTTAGTTTTGGTTGAAAGATCGTTTTTGTTTTCAATGGCATTGAAGTTATTGTCAATTTCGGCGGGATGTACCATTTTAAACCTTGTAAGCCTCCAATATTGGATGCAAATGTCACTTGAGAATTATAAATCAGATGGTTTGATTGTTGAGGATCTTATTAGTTCCGAGAATGCAAGCCATGCCTTGGAGCTGCTTTTCGGTTCATTCACCACTCTTGCATTGGTGGCCGGTTTAGCACTTAATGTATTTATCTTGCTTATTTTATGTCTCAAGGTAAGTGTTCCAACATGTTTTGATTGATCTTCTAATTTCATAATCATAATTTTCACTTAGTTTGCTGGAAATCAAATGCATTATCATTCTGAAACTGGTCTGAACTATACTCGATTATCTGAATAATTGCATTATCTTACTAGCATTTCTTGGTGATATTATCACAATTAGATTTATCCTTGACATTTCACATTAATGAATCTCATAATATTAAGATGGAAGCATTTGAATGGTACGCTAGACACCTATACTATTGCTCCAGTCTGCATGTTCACCTTCCTACACATGCCCTCCACCAAAGGAAAAAATGTAGATGAAGAAAACTGACAATATTTCTAAGGACAAGTACCCGACTGGAGATGTCATATATGGAGGAGAAACTATGTGGTTTGGGATCTGTATGAATTAAGATTACTATGTGAAAATCTGATAAAGCAGTTGAAATGAATGAGCTCAATCATGAAAAGAAAATTCAACTCCTTTTACTTTAGAGTAACTTCTGCATGTTTTTGCATACTTTTTCCTGCTGTACAATTCATTAGTCTCTGTAGTGTTTACTGATTATATCATATTAAAATAACCAGCTACTTGGATTGGCATGTGAAATGAGGGATCATGATCATGTTTGTCACAACGGGGAAAATGGATTAACCAATGCCCATCTAATATGGGGCTTACAAGAGAAACTAGTTTGTAGTTAATATGCCAGCTGTTGTACTCAAGTATGTTAAGGCTCATTGAAGGCATAATTTATGGACTTTAATCAGTCAGAATTTGAAATATGAGTTATTGGGACTTTTAAGAATAATATAGGGTAGCGATTGGCATAAAAAAATGACTGAAGTTTAGTACACAAGTTCTTATTGAATTTGTTTTGAAGAACTTTAAATATTGCTGAGAGATACATTCCTTGTATAGTGATGTTTCCATGGCCTATGTGGTCTTTTTATGCAGACGATATTCTTTTCAGAGTTGTATTCATCTGAAATTCGAAAATTATTAGAACGTCTCATCAATTACATCATCTACAAGGTAAGAAATGACTATGTTCTAATTTCTGTTCCTTTTTTTGTTGTGTTTTAGTTTCTTCTAGTTTTATTTACTCATATTCTTTTTGTACTTAAATCTTAATGATGGTGACTGAGACCTCATTTAAGTTTATTCCTTTATGCCCTTGTTTTTATGTTGTTTGAGCGGACAACTATTTGGCTATGATTGTAAGATTTTTTTGTCAAACTTGTTTTCGATTATGTCTCTTATTTCCTTGGGAAAGTATTGAGCAATCATGTTGCTAAGGGGAAGATTGACATGATGATTGTTACGCTTTCTGTAGAACTGAAATAGAATGTTACTAGCTCACCTGAGGAATAATAATAATAATAATAAAAAGTTGTTTTCAATTCTTTGTCAGATATGAATTTTAAATTCTAGAGTTCATTTGAGGTTAATAGACTGTAGCCTGCTATGAAATTTCTGTAATTACATGTTGTGATTCCTGTGAAATTCTGTAAGTGATACAAAATGAAAATGTCACAGCAGCTAAATTTCTGCTATGGTTTAATTGAGAATACCATCTACTGGGTTAAGTATTGACAAGCCACCTGTGGACACTAAAGTAGCCTTTGAAAACCAGCAGAATGTAATCAAAGTATAACAAATAAGGAAGAAATAACAGAAGAAAAATTAAAGAATAAAACACGGTATCACAATAACATAATAGTAATTAATGGTTTTCAACAAACCATTTTTGCAAGTAATCAAAGTATAAACTTGCTAGCATATATTGTTGTTGGATTTTATTAGAAATTTAGTTGTTGCGATATCACAAGTATCATGTGAACCTGTAAACTTGATGAATGTGCCAGAAGTGTTTAGAAATAGATGAAATCTTGGTGACTACTTCTTTTGCGGAGAATTACCAATATTTTTACTTTTTTAGGTGGTTGGGTGCATTTTCATGGAAAATATAGGAGCACCTACATATGTTTTGACAGGACTGGGTCACGGGAGAGTTTCAGCATTTGTTGGTCCCTTGATACTATAACAAGCATGGCCAATCTGAGTGTCTGTGTGTGTTCATGCATGCATGCATGTATGTATTTTTATTTTGGGGATAAGTAAAATGGAAATGCATTCAATGCCATGCTAAATTGATTGAAGTATATGAAGAAAAAAAGAAACAAATAATCTCTCTCTCTCTCTCTCTCTCTCTCTCCGTGTGACTGATTAATGAGTGGACAGGGAACATTTCTTCCGTTAGTGGTCCCCCCAACAATATTTCAAGCAGGCTTGTGGTCAACTTGGTTGGGCGTGGTTTGTTTCTTAAAGGTATCCATCTATTCATTCAAAATATACAAGCAGTTGATATTATTTGGATGCATGGGATCGCTTATTATGAAATTAACATCTGCTTATTGCACAGATGTTTCAAGCTTTAGCTAGGGATCGACTTGAACGTTTAAATGCTTCTCCTTCTGCAGCTCCATGGACATACTTCCGCGTATATTCCGCGTTGTTGCTGGTTTTCTCTGTTGACTTGCTCTGGTATTTTACAATACTTTTTCTATTGCATGTATTGCTTGAAATCCACTTTTTTGCTTTCAGAAATTTAGAGGATTTTTTTAATTATATTTTATCATAAGCTGAAGAATACGAATATGTGTAGTAGTAGTAGTAATATTTATGATTTTATATGCTACTTAACCAATGCTTGAGGATAGTTAGCCCCTGTTTGGTAGAAATTAAAATTAAATTTTCAGTAGATTTTGATAGAAGTTGATAAAATGTGTAGTTGAAAAGTTTTGAAACCCATAAAATATGTGGTTAAATTGAATTATTGACTTTAACTTAGATTAAAATCTAGTTTTTAATCGGTACCGAACAGGACCTTAGTCCAAATATTCAAAATATTTCATGTTGGAAATGGATTGCGCCCCTAGATGTCTTCTTCACTTATGTTTATCTTATTGGAAACATTGGTAATTATTTATTGCTCAAGAGAGTTATATGTATGTTAATACCCTGGTGGCAGCGGTTCAGTATTCTGGTAAGTGGTGTCCCTGGTGTTGTTGTACTATGGTTTTCAAGGGAGAATAAATGCTCGTCCCCCTTGGAGTCATTTTCTAAGCCTTCTTTGGACCTGTTCGACACCATGAGACCCAGTAATGCCTAAGAAAACCTTCAGTACCGCTTATACAAAGGCCATTTCAAGCCAAACCTGCTTGCATTTTCTTTTTCTTCGTTTTTTTTTTTCCTTTTGTGGTTGGAGTCCTTCCTACATTTCCCAGCTAACTATTGATTGCTTCCCTTGTTTTGCCTGACACTTGCCTTTAAGATCCCTCATTTCATTGCTGGATGTTGTATTTGCACTCCTCGTGTTATAAGCTTGATTGTGCACTGCTCCAGATTTGCTGTGAATCATGGCCCTATTTTACACCTAAATCCTGCAGAAGAAAGACTATATTTATGCAAGACAGACATACTTTTATTAGAATGAGATTATATCAGTTTTAGCTTCTAGGTATGGGGAATAATGATTGGTGCAAAGATTAGTTACATTAATTACAAATCTCTGCATACTTTTTAGTATGTCACCTTCTGATTTCCTAATTTCTGGCATTTAATGTTATAAACAGTGGGAAAAAGTTAATTCATATACGATATTATATTACCGATCAACTTTTTTCTAGTTAACATTCACATGACTATTTTTTTCTTGTTGGTATTGTTGTTTGAAGTTTCTTACACAATGTTTGATGTGTTGTAGGATGTGGCTATGTTTTACCATGTACAGTGCAACAAGTTCATCAGTGTCTTTGTTGTTATTTTTTGAACCTACTAGCATTGCCTTTGAGACACTACAGGTAGCATTCATGTCGATTAGTAGAATTTATGGCGTTATTGAATGTAAATCACCAATTGGTTGACTGTTTTCTTACTTTTATCCATAGGCCATGGTGGTTCACGGATTTCAGTTGCTTGAGATATGGCTGCATCACTCTGCAGGAGATATTGCAAATTACCGATTATCTAAAATCTTTGATATCTCCCCTGCAGGTGGATCTAAGTCTTCGTTTATACGTACCTCTCTGTTATTGTTTTTCTTGTGTTTTATATCGCGGATTTCACAATTCATTGTTCTGTTGTCATCTAAGACTTCACAACAACTTTGGCGTTGATACTTTTTCTCTGGTTTAAAAGTGGCAAACAACATTTTCTCGGTAAAGCATGATATGTTTTAATTAGATAAACATGGTATCTCGCATAGATTTATTTTTATAAAGCCAGCAGAATTTCTCTTAGGTTTAACTTTCTTCCAATGATGCAATATTAGTGGAAAAGCATAGTCCTATTATATTTGTGGGTTTGATCTTATTCTTCTTCAAAACTTTAAGGGTTTTGAATTAATTGAAAATTTGACAAGTTTCACTTTCAGAGTATGCTTTTATTTACCTGGTTGACATGCTTGGCAGGTGAACTGAGTTGTAGGCTTAGGGAGTAATTACATGGTCAATTTTTCCATTTGGCCCAAGAATACTTAACCCAAATTAGAACTTAAACAGCAACTCCTACACAACTACATATAGGGTGTTACAGTGACAATGCTGATGTTGTGACAGTTCTACATCTTCTCGTTCATAATTTCTTCCTTCAGGAGAAAATACTTGTTCACAAGTCTTCTGTGAATTTTATTGGGCCCCCATTATGAACTGAAATTTACTGTGATAGGATAGCTTGTATTGTTCACTGTTTATGCTCTAAGGTAGCACTATAACTATAGGTTCATTGTGGGAATGGAAAGGCATCATTATTCGAAATTTGGGGTTTTTCCTGGACATGATGACACTGTTGATGGCCATTGCTCATTATCTGCATATTTGGTTGCTTCATGGCATGGCGTTTCATCTTGTGGATGCTGTCCTTTTCCTGAACATTCGGGTAAATATTTCTCTCTACTTGCTACTGCAATTATAATTTTTTCTATCCTGCTTGATCTTGTTGTTACAGTTGTTATTGTTGCAGGCGTTGCTTTGCCGTCCTGTTGGTTTGTTATGTTACTAAAATTCACACTTTTTTTTGCTTAGGCCCTTTTAAGTGCATGCATAAAACGTGCCAAAGGTTTCATCAAATTGCGGATGGCTTTGGGGACCCTTCATGGAGCACTTCCTGATGCTACACCTGAGGAGCTTCGAGCATATGATGACGAGTGTGCCATTTGCAGGGTAAATTTGACTCACCTTTGCTTCCCCATCTCATTGAATTTTTCCCATCTCCGCTATATTATGTATTTATTGGGAAATGACAGGAACCAATGGCAAAAGCTAAGAAGCTGTCCTGTAATCATCTTTTTCATCTTGCATGCTTGAGATCTTGGTATGATCTACATTCTGTATTAATTTCCCAAAATGATTGTTTAACGCCAAGTGCTGTTGAGATGAGTAGAATCTAATTCTGCATGACATATCCTTGACAGGCTAGATCAAGGTTTAACTGAGAATTACTCTTGCCCCACTTGTCGGAAGCCACTTTTTATGGGCCAACCTGAAAATGGGGCAAACACCCGTGCTGCAGAAATTTCAAGAGATGAGCAGCTTGCTCGTGAAATGAGTGCTGTACTTGAGCGGCCAAATCTTCCTAGTCATAACCTGCCCTCTGGAGTCTTCCCTAATCAGCCACAGAATTCGGAAAATGGTGATCGGAGGTCTGTTTTTTTTTTTTTTTTTTTCTTAATGGTCGAGTGACTATTCTGGCATTTGATATGGCTTTCCTAATATAATTTTCGCTGATGTTACCTGTAGTAAGAACATTTTTTGCTGGAATGTTTTGGGGTGACTGAGAACTTCTCTTCTTATTTTCATCTGATATATCTTTTTTTGGATTGAATTTTTACTTAAATGTCACAATGGGATGATGAAAGGTTGAATTCTGAGCCTAGCTTTGGCAATAACTTATTGTTGGTTGTTTAAAATCTAATTTGGTAGAATATAGCAAACCTCATTTGCCCTCGTAAAAGCTTCTATTGCTTCAACAGAGGCAATGTCAAGTGGGTCTCTAGTAATTCTATGCACTTGATAGCTATTTTGTTTTCCTTTACATGGTGAAACAGTAATGCAGTTAATCATTACCTACCTTTACTTGTTTCTCTCTCTTTTTTGTTCTGCTACAAGCTCTTTTGACCCACTTCTTTTCAGCCTGAGACTGAAAACTCATTCTTGTTCTTTTCCTTTTTACTTTTCCATAATAGGAGGACTGGAATGGAATCAAGTTGGTTGGGTTTAGATGGAGCAGGCCCATCTGGATTTGGTCGAGTTCAGATGGTAATGAGGCAACTTGCAGCCGTAGGAGAAACTGCCCTTGAAGATGCTGCATGGGGATTTTTTCCTCCAAATCCCTCCCAGGCTGGTACATCCAGGATGGGCGCCACTCCTCCTGGTCCTCTGCGGTATCCCGGAGGTTCTGGTGGTTTAAGTATGAGATCACCATCACATGCATCGAATGATGATGATATAGCAAATATACTTGCCATGGCTGAAACAGTTCGGGAAGTACTGCCCCACGTCCCTGACGATCTAATCTTTCGGGTACAATTTTAATTCATTCAAAGTGAAGAAAGCCTTTCTATGCTAAAATTTCGCTATAAAAGTTCTGTATAACGAAAAGTACCAAATCCCAGTCTAATATTCGATGTATTGTGCAAATTTGCAGGATCTACAGCGGACAAATTCTGTGATGGTCACTGTGAATAATCTTTTGCAAATGTGATTTTAGTTAGTTATTTTTATTTTATTTTTTTTCTTTCAAGTCCTTGACATTGGAAGGCTGGAAACTGATGCAGGCTTGTGACGCATAAAATCGATGTATTTGCAACTTCTTGTGTCTATATTATAAGCTTTCTTTTCTTTATATACAAGGGGCTTAGTAAAACAATTTATTCAGGGAAAATGTGCAAATTCCACTCATCAGGAAATAAAAACAGTTCTCTTTACATGAATACTTGTGAGTTGAAATCTTATTGCACTAGTGTTTTTGTCAAGTTGGGATTTTACAGTGTTCAGTTCCTTGTTGCTTAAATAGATAGTGATGTGGCCCGTTTCATGACGGGCTTGAGTACCATCAACGCTTGGCCATAGTAGTTCACGCAGGGCCATCCTTCCTATATTTAGGTTTGTCATTTTTATTAAATAATTGTCCTGTCCTTTTCATCATTTACACCGATGATTACGATTGAACACGTTTTTTCTACACCTCAACGTCAAGCTTCTCAAGGCCCTTAATCCACAGTTTGAACACCACAATTGAATTGGAGACTCAACGGTTGGATTATAGTCTAATTTTATATATTGAGGACGATTGTTTTGACAATATTGATAAAGATATAATTATACGATAATTTCAAATAATGAAATCTTGCAGGTAATGTTAGAAGTAATATATATATTAATTTATTTTTATTTATGTTATGTTATTTGAAAAAAAAAACTTAATTTTTTACCCATAACCAAGAACATCCGACTTTGCCACTTATTGTACAACGATCGAAAAATGTTTCACAACCGTCCTTGGACTCTAGTTTACATGTCAAAATCATTTGGTACATGGAACAGCCTCATTCTTTTACATATAAATTATATCTAGTCATAAATTTTTATTTAATTATTATAAAATGATTAAACAATATTTTACCCACTCATTAATTGTATCAAATTATTCGCAAGGTCAAATTGAATTTTCAAAGCAAATAATAGTAACATTATTTTACTAAAAATATTATTTTTAGCTTAAACAATACCGGAGCTATATTTGGAGCTAAAGAGTTAATTAAAAGTAAGTTTGTTAAGGTTTAGCCAAACACGGCATAAATCCAAAACCAAAAAGCCTGCTCTAACAAATTTGTATTGGCCAAAAGCAATTCCGTATTCAACCCGCAGCCCCTGAAACGTGCTATTTCTTATGGCCTTTTCTTTATTTTCTTTACGCCACATCAGCGATTTCGAAACCCTGTTTTTGACCATGGCTGAGTAACCCCTAAAAGAAATTGAAAATTTTGTACCGCCACAATGAATACACGTCAGCAATATAACTCCCGATAACCGCCACCGGAAAGATAATAACTGTCGCGCCAATTGGGTGAGGCATTCTCCACTCATAAGAGAACCAACGAAGAAGCTTTGCAAAAATACTACAGAAAATGTCTAAAAGATCAGATATTCTGCAGAAGAAACTTCAGGAACTCGAATCCGAATTCCTCCTGGTGATCCACCTTCCACCAGAAACACCAAGCCGCCACTTCATCTCCGAAGGGATTGAGCAGCGTTTGGTGTTTCTAAAGAATCTTTTATCGGCGGAGATTTCATCTCAACCGTCCAAGCCACACCACTTGCAACACATTGCAGAGAGACTCGTCGGACTCGAGGCAGCCTTTCGGGATTGGGATGAATGTAAAAACTATTTTGAACTGAACAATTATAATTTCGATACTTTGTCAGTATGTTCTGGATGCACTCGGGTGTGTAATTTGAATTGTGATGCACAGGCTGTGTGTGAATCCGATTCATCAACTGATGGCTTCCCGGCCGAGTTTTTTGAGGCGGTCATAGAAGAAAAGGCGCCGGAGAAGACAGAGAAGAAGGTGAGAATTTTGGTGATTGGAAAGTATTGTGGAATGCTGGCTTGTGGGATGATTCTTGGGGTCATTTGCATGGTACAGTATGATTTTGTTGAACAAAATTTAGGTTTTCTTCCTCGTACATAGGAATTTTAGACGTCTGTACTAAGTTTTTGTTGTACTTTGAATTAATTGTTCATTGACACGTGTATTTAAATATCATTTGCTTGACATTTTATTAATTCAATAATAAGAGAGATACCATATTGCATATATGAATGAGCTTTAGACACCACACCAATATAACTAAATTAATTTAGTATTTAGTACACTTATTAATTCGTATATGATCAAAATGTAACTAAGGGGAAACATCCTTTGGATTGATATGATAACGCGAGGGAGATCAATTTGCTGTCACGATAAAAGGTTGAAGACTAACAATACAATTTATCTATTTTTCCTTAAAAGTTGTATGAATTTTCCCTATCACGTAAAGTTATATATCAACCTAAATCAGAATTCAATTACAAACTCTAAACAATATCAACCTCATTGGCCACCACCACCATCAGTGCTGACCTATATTGGTAATGGTGATGGCGCCATCATTGTGATGGTGATAGCGGGTGGTGTAAATCGTTGTGTGTGTGGTCTTGGTAGTTGTGGGAGCAAGTAGTGACCACGACATGGCAGCACGATATGTTACGAGTGGTGTTGATAACAGTGATGGCAACTAAAAGTCTTAAGCCCCTATTTGGTCCCATTTTTTATAACTCATTTTCAATTACACATATAATTGAATCGACAATTTTTATCGACTTTTAAATCATATATATCACCAATTTTTATTAAAATCTACTAAAAATCTATTTTTTTAATCCAAACCAAACGGGAACTAAGTATTATACAATTTCTTAGCAACAATAATATTAGTGGTGAAATGTGCTAAAATTGTGTAATACACTGTGTTGAAATTGTAATGACTAGACAGCACAAAACCCCTACGTATTGTCCATTATGTCAAAAATTTCCGACCTTTTGAAAGTAGTACAAATCAGTTTCAATTTTTTCTTGTGAAATACCATTTGTCGTCATATTCTGTCTGTCCTGATGTTAAATCCCAATAAATGGTGGGGGAGGGACAAACCTCCCACCTATTAGACAAGTTGCTCAAAACCTCCTCACCTATTGAAATTAGTTAAAAAGATCGTCGTTGTCTATTTTCTCAATAAAAAGATTGAAAATAATGAATATATCCTCATATTTAAATTTAAAAAAAAAAACTAATTTAAACTATAGTCCATTTTTTTTTTCAAATAAATGAAAACAAGTTCCAAATAAATAACAAAAATGAAATAAATAATCTCCAAATAACCC
>CAIGRB010048184.1:116533-139358 GCA_903798255.1 Fraxinus quadrangulata | reverse complement strand
ATTCTAAAAAAATATTTAAGTGAATACAGATAAAAATATCCTCAATCCACAAAATTAATTTTTATCTTTGTTTCTATATTTTAACTCAATTTATTATTTGTTTTTATTTTACTTTTGTAGGCGGTGGGAAAAAATATTGTTAGATTTATTAACTTAAAAATATATATATTACATGATATTATATTAGCATAATGTTATTCTATTTTTACTGAATGATGAAATTTCATGGAATAAAATGTTATTAAAAAAAAATTCAAAATTTATTTTTAGTAATCTTAAAACAGTCTCAAAATAGAAAACTAAAAATGAACTCAAAAGTGAAAACAGAAACACAAACCAAATGGACCCTAATTTTTGTAATTAATTGTCAAGATAAATTTATTTTAGTATTCCCTAGTTAGAGAACATAATGTACCACTTTAACTTGCACTAAAGAAAGTGATCCTTTGTGATTAGTGAAAATATCTATCCTTTAAACTAGTATATTGAAGTTTTAGTACGGGAAGTAGAACAATGGTACTATACTAATACTCATGTATCTTAATAGAGAAAGCAGAGTAATTCTTCACATGAAAGGTAATGTAAAGTGACAATGGATGTGAAATCATCTTGAAAGCCTCGATGCTAATCAAAATCTCTTGCTTAATTGTTTTTTTAGTGGTTGGTTTGATTTCTACCCAGGGTTACGCATTCATTATGGTTGTTATTGTCCATAAGTTTTTGATTTTTCTTCTTCTTCTCTTCTCAATATTATTTGGAAATTTCTTTCTTCCATACGTTTCCTTGTCTCTAATTAGATGTCTTTAAGAGAAGTGACTGGAAAGATTCAACGGAGGTAGGTTTATGGAGTTGACATCTTGACCCTGCTCTTAGAATTGTACTTGTAACCGGCATTTAATGTTCACAATAAGTTGAAGACATAGCAATTTTCTCTCTCCTTTTTAGCTTTCTAATTGCTTTCTTTCGAGAAGGAAGAGTTTTCAAATGTGAGTGCCTTGTGCTTTCTCAACAGTGCGATTCAATCTAGTACTTCACTACTTGTGTTTGGTTAAGAACATTCTATTTTTGCTCGATTCATTTACAATATCCTTTGAACATCTGCTATTATTTTCTTTGTAATTTGTATTGCAATGCTCATTTGTTTTGCAACATACAATTGAACCCAGGCATAAAGGAAGCCATTCAGACCGAAAAGGCTCCAGCAGCATTGGGGCCATATTCTCAAGCAATCAAAGCAAATAATATGATTTTCGTGTCTGGGGTTCTTGGACTAATTCCAGAGGTTTGTGGTGTTAGCTGATCATACAATATCGAATATTTTTTTTATAACATCTAATCACCGTCGTATCAATGTCCCTCTCTCTCTCTATATATATAGTTTTATTTACATATTAAAACAAAAAAAATTGTTGTGAACATTTTTTCCCATGTCTGTATGCAGACTGGAAAATTTGTCTCTGATAATGTAGAAGATCAAACTGAGCAGGTATGCCATGATATGTGAACTCATCTAGTATTTTTTTTTTTTTTTAAGACTATGTTTCAAGAGAAGTGGCACACATAAAATTCAAGCATATCCTTGCTTGAACAAATGCATGAAGTTTACAATGCACTTTTTTGTATACTAAATGGATATACTATTGTCTTGTTTTTCCATTGACATATAACAACCGCAGTATTTAGTTTCTGTGTGGAGAGTTAATAGCTTACTAATATATGTTTAAATTACAGGTTCTTAAGAATATGGGCGAGATACTTAAAGCGAGTGGTGCCAGCTATTCCTCAGTGGTCAAGACAACAATCATGTACGTGATTTTGTTCAACGCCTTCTTCGAGCCTCTCTCTCTCTCTCTCTCTCTCTCTCTCATACACGAAAGCCAGCTCAATCTCGCGCACACAGATGAACTAACACGTATTTCATAACTGAAGAACATCTTGATTTTTGCAATTGATATTGCATTTTATTTCTTTACAGGTTGGCTGATCTGGGAGACTTCAAGAAAGTGAATGAGATCTATGCTAAATGTGAGTTTTTAGGATTCAAGTCAACTCTTATCCGTCGACATAATTTTTTTCTTTGGTTCTGCATATATAAGAAGATGCAGCTGATAGGACTTGACACCTGCATGCCTAGTTTTCTGCATTCACTACACGAAAACCATTTGAAGAACAAATTTCTTAGCATTGCTGTCTTTTTGTCACTTCCAATAGCAAAGGGTGTTACTCATTTCCCATGTCCATGTTTCTTTAGGAAAAACTCTTGTTCCTGAAGGTCATTACAAGTCAGTTTCCTCTCTTGTTAGCTTAATGCTGATTCATTTAAACCTCACCGTTCTGACCTCTAAATTCTATCAATACATTTTGGGACCATGTCCACCTTCCATTGTACTTTATTATGTAAAATCTGCATTGTTACAAAATGTATAATGCTGTAAATACCCACTGTTGCATGAATTTCTACCGTAGTTGCATGGATGACAACTTGTCTTCCTCTTTAAAAACTGAAAAGCTCGTGAGAATTTCCAGTTAAATCGCCATGCTTTCCTGAACTTGGGGAATTCATATAATGCCATCCTGACTTGTTTCTTTTCAGAACAATTCCTTGTATCTATGAATACCCGATAGACATTTTCCTACAGTCGATCAATTAGTCTGTTGGGTTGAATATAATTTGGCTTAATCCCATTGCAGATTTTCCATCGCCTGCTCCGGCTCGTTCAACTTATCAGGTGGCAGCACTACCAATGGGTGCAAAGATTGAAATTGAGTGCATAGCTGCATTATAATAGCCTCTCGATTGGTTTGCACCCGAACTTCTTCTAAATAAGCTAGAGTGACTGAGAATTATGATTATGAGAAAAATAGAAGAGAATCCTTTTAAAACTGGAGTAGTCACCTCTAACGTTGTTGTTCGTGTCTGTCTGATAACTGAGTCTAATGGATTGCTCTTGTAATTCATTACTGTTTAGCCATGTTGACGTTTACTAGATTCTCTTCCGTTTCATCTTTGTGCTTGTTTACCATTTCTTATCTCATAATTGAGTAACGCCAATCGTGCTCCTCAACTAAGAAATCGATTCTGTTCTTATTTCTCATTTCTCATTTCAAATTGCATGGAATACGCATAACCTGTGAAATGTAATGTTGAGAAATCGATGGCGATATGGTTTTATTGCCTATTCAATACGTAACGAGATACTGCGAATCAACAAGGTTTGATTTATAAGTAGATGGGCTAAGACGGATAAAAATTTGATTATATACTGGTAATTTCCAGACACCCCACCCTCTCATGCTAATTGAAGGAACCCTTGAAGTCTTCGGGGAAATGAGTCGTGCAATCTCAGGCGACGGTCAAACACACTTCTCTCCCGTTTAGGATTTCGAGCTCTTTGTGGGGCATTTGACTGATATTATGAGTTCTGCTCATGGAAGAATCTTTTCCTGGGAATTGCAAGTTCCTTAGGACAGGCAGTTCGGCACCTCTGCCTCGATCAGGAGAGAATTGAGTTATATGTATATTTCAGGTAACATCCTAGTTGACATCCCACTATGTATCAAAATCTGACAGTGATGTGATGGAGTATCGTACAAATCAATGACTTTGATGGATGTTATGTGAAATAATGTAAAAAAGAATGTACATGTAACATAATTGATCAAAAGATTCGTTGTAAAATTCAAATATTATGATGAAAATAGTTCAAAATTCTACAAAAATAAATTAAATTTAACTACTATGTAATTGAGTAATGATTTCCAGTGGTGTAAACAATGGTTGCAAAGTTATGCAAAGAAAGTGACTACTAATTGCAATGAAACACGCAACATATTATTAAAATTAAATTAAATTCGAATTTTAGTCCATGTTTTATGGCCATTATATATTTTTTTAAAAGGAGTTTTAAATAGTAATTTTTGGAGAATGCATGGTTAAAAAGTTGGAAAAAAATTTAAATTTACGTGTAAAATATTTTGTTGTATAAATCTATGATTAAAAATGAATATGAAAATTAAATAATTTCGTTTTAAAGGAAGATATACTGAGATTAAATCCAAATTTATAGTGAACAATAGACATACGACGTTTTCCAAAGTTCAGTAACTAAAACTCGACATTTTTATTTTCAGTGAGTAATTGAAGACGTAAATATAAATTCATTGACCATTGGAACAATTAATTCCTATTTTTATCTATTTATAAATTATTTCCATACTAAGCTCATGTTTGATTCACTTAAAAAAATTTATTAAAATTTTAGTCGAAATCAATAATTAATTTTAACCATATATTTTATAAATTCGTAACTTTTCAACTACATATTTTATTAAATTTTATCAAAATTTACTTAAAAATCTAATTTTTATTTTATTAAAACCAAACATGTGCTAAAACTGAAAAAATGTCACTCTTTCTAAATAAATAAATAGCATTACAGACAAATTTATGGATTCCGATGAATATTCTAGTCTCTAGAGCAGCCTTGCTTTGAAAAACAGACATTCGAAAGCTCAATAAAAAAAAGGATAAACCCCCCAACTTCATGTGTGTCAGTCATACATTATCTCCTTTGGACAGAGAATAATAGATTGTGATTGAGAGCCCTTCTCGGTCTCTCTTTTCCACCCTTCGCTTCCGATTTTGTCTTCTTCTTCCCGACAACCCACTCCCCTCTCTAGTCTGTACTGTATGAGTTGATTTCAATCCTCTAATTTTCTCGAACTTGAAATCCCAGTTTCCGTGTGTCTTCGTTGTCTAGATTTCCTAAGAAATTTCATCATCGTCGCAGGTACATAAATTTCAACACGTTGCTGTCTTTGCACTGTTTTCCATGAGCAAAACGTGTACCATTATGTTTGGTTGTCTTGTCTTGATGAAATCCCAGTTGTCTCTTCATAAGAATCACTCAAAACTTTCAAACCGTCTTCAACTAATCATATGGAATTAAGAATTCTTCGCATGTATTTTTGTTATTGAACTTGTTATAATTATACAGGAAAGTTGACTTCAACATGGAGAATTCTGGGATGGGTTCTATGCGGAACCGAAGGTTTGAGAGCTATGTTGATGCTAGTTCTGCAGGGCCGGCAGCGCCACGGCCGAAACCGGTGGCGAAGGTGGTGGAGAAGCCACCGCAGAGGGCGGAACCCGATGAGTACTCAGCCGAAGATGATGGGTGGTTTTCTTTTTTGATTTCTTGGATCAGAATTGTTGTGTGTTTTGTATCAATGATGTTTACAACATTCATATGGGCGTTGATCATGCTGGTGCTTCTGCCATGGCCTTACCAGAGAATTAGGCAGGGCAATATCTATGGACATGTCACTGGTAAAATGCTGGTAAGCCTTTTACTTTTAAGTAACTTATTTTAAAAAAAAGTTTTACTTATTTGGAATTACAATCTTGACAATTCTGGTTTAGGATTTTCTGTTGGTTGCTCGTGGCAGTTGATACAGCGTTTTGCAATTATTTTTCATTAATTATTTTTATTTTCTTAGATTATTTTTTACGAACATGACTCGACAAGTCAATGAACAAATTTTGTCGCCACCTTTTTTCGTCAATCCTTCCTTTACCCTAACCATTAAACTTTACATGATGAATGTGTGGATAGCATTGCAGGAAGACAAACTTCCTTTGCCATGTTTGTCTCTATTGAAGAATAGGGTCCCAGTCGGAAAAATTGATGAGAATTTTCTTGTGCATATTCACAACTCACAAGAGTAGTAACGTGACAGCAAAAAAAAAAAAAATCAATTCTATGGTAAAGATTTCTAATCCAGGATATGAGAAAATTGTTATTTTTAGGTAAATAATGGTTTGATGAGCACTATTACAAATTCAAACGACGAGCAAAGAAGCTCGTGATGTGTTGGGTTTTAAACGCAAAATAATAGAGAAGTGCAATAGAGAAATCAACACAAGTATTTAATGTGGTTCAGCGATGTGCTTATGTCCACGATGAGCGAAGCGAAGATTTTTATTCAATATGAATAATAGAGTTACTTTATCAGTATTTATATTAACTCAAGCCCAAGCTCATACAAGACTTTAGGGCCATACAAGAAAAAATACAGTCGTACTGTACCGTCCCTGCACCCCCAACCTATTCAGCGTCCATGGCGAACAAACAGTGAATTAAACCCACAAATCCGATATCGTCACTCCACTCCGCTCACATATCGACCATTTTGATCCAGTAAACATGTGTTCTACTCTACATGAGTCACATATACAATATGTAAGTGACTATTGGTTACTCAGGGGACCTTTGAGTCATGGTAATCGTGGGATAATCGAATTTTTGTTTCTCTACTGTGTATAATGTAGTAAATTCAAGTGTTAGATGATCAAAGTGTTCAGATTGTTTACTGCAGATGTGGATTTTGGGGAATCCATTAAAGATTGAAGGTGCTGAATATTCCAATGAAAGGGCAATTTATATAAGTAACCACGCTTCTCCCATCGACATCTTTCTTATAATGTGGTTGACTCCAACTGGCACAGTCGGCATTGCTAAGAAAGAGGTCGAAACATCAAGTTCTCAGTTTTAGTTACAAGCATCTGTACATTTGTTAAGTTTTTACTTTTTGCTGCAGCTTGTGTTATAGTTTAAGATAAACTTAATAGAAGTGTCAAATTCTGCTCAGATCATATTTTATCCACTGTTTGGACAACTCTATGTTTTAGCTAACCATCTTCGTATAGATCGGTCCAATCCAACTGCAGCTATAGAGTCGATGAAAGAGGTACCCTCGTTTTATCCTGCCAAACTTTCCTTTAAGCAAGCTATATATGTATTTCGCGCGTTTCATCCGCTTTCTTGCAGGCGGCTAAGGCAGTTGTAAAGAACAATCTATCTTTGATCATTTTCCCGGAGGGCACGAGGTCATCGAGTGGACACTTGCTACCTTTTAAGAAGGCAAGATGCTTACTTTAAGACTGAGTATGATATATCAGTGCATGGATCATACGTAGTTAAAGTACTGGCATATTTTGAAGGGTTATACTACAAGTACATAATTCTTTACCTAATGTGTGACATAGTTGACAAATGCCGGGATGTGCATTTATTGCATGTTTGATACGTAAAACGGTATAATTGACAAGGTTTAAGCTTCTTTATCCCTTTATACTGTCAATTCCACTTTACAAGCCACTCATTTTCACTCTGAGATGATCATCGTTTTGTGAACAGGGTTTTGTTCATTTGGCATTGCAAACATGCCGGCCTATAGTTCCAATCGTGTTGACGAGCACACATCGAGCATGGAGAAAGGGCAGCTTGCACATTAGGCCAACGCCTATAAGCGTAAAATATCTTCCACCAATTACAACCGACGACTGGACAGCCGACAAAGTCGACGACTATGTAAAGCTTGTTCATGATGTTTATGTCAAAAATCTACCAAAATCTCAAAGGCCTCAAGCATGAGAATTCTTTCAGAACATTGATCATCCACTTGCATAATTTCTTACTTTTGGCGCTGAAGTATAATAATGTTATTACAAGGTTTCCAAATTGTAATATTCATTTTAGTCAATTTTCTCCAATAAAATCACCTCCCCAATTGTTTCACACAACCATCGTGTTTACTACAGTAAGTACTATTAGATAGCACAGCACGAAAATTTGTGAATCCAACGTACCAAACATGTGTGACTATGTTGCTTTACATGCATGTGACTCACATTGAATTGAGATAATCATAGAAAGACTCGTTCTTTATATGAGTTAGAGACTCTAGGGAGGTCGAAGGTTGTGGTAAATTCGGTTGCCAAAAATAGCTTGTTTGAGTTATGAGAAGTTAGCCCATATTTGGAAAGAATTTATAAAATCGTTTAATTTAGATGATTGGACGAATAAAAGAATAATACTTGCGATCAATTGAAATATGTATAAATATCACATATTTATAATCACTATACAATAGAAATAGCTTTTTACGACATTGGTTTATGATGTGCATGTAAGCACGATCTTTTACGGCATGCATTAAACGTGTACCGTAATAATTTAATTACATAAAGTATTTACGGCATGCATGCCGTAAAAGCTAAATATTTACGGCATACATTTTGGCATATAGTAAAAAATGCCCATTTTTTATCTTGAAATTTCTTTTATTTTTCTTCTTTCTTTCTTTCTTCTCCTATATTTTCCTTTCCTTTCTTTTTCTTTTTCTTTTCTTTATTTATTTCTTCTCCACGTTTTCTCTCTTTTTTCTACGCTTCTCTCTTATCCTTTCAGCCAAACCCTTCCCTTGTCCTTCCAGCCGCTCAATTAGCAACCGTTCAATTAGCAATCATTTGTTCAATCACTCATCTGCCATTTCTGCCCAAACCCTTTTCCAATTCCCCTTTTTAAATATCTTAAAATTTTCTCAAGTCACCTAACCACTATTTGAGTTGTCGATCATCGTCGCCGTCGCCGCTTTATTCCCTTTCCAAACCTAGGTAATTTAACAATTTCATAAATGCACCCTCGTCAGTACTCCATATTTATCTCCAACATTTGAAAGGTTTCTACACTTTATGATCAAAGTAAGGTTTTTGGTGTGAGGAATTGAAAATATGTGTTGCTTTTTATGGGTAAATGATTTTGATTGGCCAGTAACGATCCTGTTTATCATAATAAAGTTGATTGCTGTGGATGAGGTGGATGGAATCATTGTTTTCTTTTTGAAATGATTGGTGCCATTGTTAGTTTTTATTTGATTCTTTTATCTATTTTTATTTTGATTTCACTTGTCTATGAGGAATTTTTTTTTCCCGATATTTGGGGTTTTGAACACCAATTTGGTTTTGCTTGTTATCTCGGATGTGTAGGAATGATATGGGCATGTCAAAATATATTGATTTGAATGTGCTCGCTCATTTGCTAAGACTAATAGGCCTATTCACCATTGTTTCATTGGTAGTATTGACGCAAAAGTTTGGAAAGTGATCTAGCAACATGAGGTGGAATCATTCGGCACATTAGTTAAAATTGTTTGATCTTTTTTTTTAAAGAAAAAATCAAGAAAGAGAATAATGTCTTATCATTGTCGAACGTGATATTTTTCATGAGATATAATCTGGAAGAATATTACATAGAAATTTTGTGTTATCAAATAACAAGCAGTTGGCTCGGCTGAATCTGAGCAATATTTTTTTATTTTATTTTTGTAGCTATTCCCACTTTTGGGATCTTTGGCCTTCTTCTGTACTTATACAAGTCTCGCTTGCAACTCACTTTAGGAATTGAAACTTAGGGTCCGTTTGATTGCAAGAGTGGAATTTGGGTAGAAAGAAAATAAATTCCAGATAATTGAATTGCCTAGAATTGTTTTCCTGAGAATTGTCAATTAATTGTGTTTGATTAGTATAATTTTTCACGTTGACAATATTAAAATTTTGGATTTTTTTGTATTCGTTTGGTTTTGTGGAAATTGAATTGTTTAAAATTGTTTTCCTGAGAATTGTTAATTAATTGTATTTGATTACTATAATTTTTCACGTGAAAAATATTGAAATTTTGGTAGTCGTTTGGTTTTGTTTTACATGAAAATTATTTATTGAAGGGATAAAATTTGTTTAAATTTGTTTTCATTGCCAAAAAAAAAATTAATTTTTTTTTTTTAAAAAAAAAGTCAACTAGAAAACCAAATCCCACCAAATTGGTGGGAATTGATTTTCATAAAAAAACAAGGAATTCCCACCGTGTGAGCTAAAACCAAGAAAATGAATTGTCAAGAAAAAGAAGTGTATCAAACATGCCTAAAGTGGAAGATGAAATTTCTTTTCCATTTTCCGTGGAAAATTTAGGTGAATCAAACATGGCCTTAGTTGTTAAGTGACCGAATGTGTGCATAGAAGTGGGCTTAGCCTAGGTCCAAAAAAAAAAAAAAATTTGGTTAAGCAATATTTAGGTGGTCAAAATGTACTCACTATTTCTATTTAAGCATATTATGTTATGTTCATCTCTGCATGAAGCACTTACTTTTGTTCTTTGAAGTGTGACTGTTGAAGGCAAAATATTTGCACAAGTTCTATTCTGTTAAGTTGTTAGATGGTATACAATCTCGTTTGGTGTTTTCTCAATTTATTTATCTTTCTAATTGTGTGTTCTTTTTTGCTTGAAATTTCTCTTAACATTTCTAATATTTTGAATTGAGGAGCCTGTAGAATGTATATCAATAAAAGTAGTTTGAGTAGTTAGCTTTGTTGGCAATTCATGTTAAGGAATTATTTTGATTGAAACATAGCAGAAAACTATTTTAAGAGAGATGTGGATGTGGATGTGGAGGTGGAGTTGAAGGATACAGAGGCTTTGAACAAAGGAATAATCTATTTGTACAAAATAGATTACATAATCTATTACATAATCAACACGTGGCGGCCCCCTATTAGGCCCAGGCACCCCCCAATAGGCGGCCGCCAAGTGTTGATTATGTAAAAGATTAAGTAAAACATTTGGTACGTGTAGCACAGTCCTTGAACAAATAGGCAAATTTTCTCTGGCAGGTAAAGAAGGATTTTTGGGATGTTGAGGAAACCTACTTGGAAGCCATTGAATAATGAAGTTTCCACGTGCTGAAACATTTAGTGCAATGACAAACTTTTTGAGTAGGCTAATAATATTCTTAGAATTATTTAGATACATTCTATATTTTGGCATATTTTATAAACTGTACTCAACATTTTTGTTTATGGAAACTATGAAAAGCATGATTATATTATTTAATGTATATAATTTTGTTCTTTAATTATTGTAGGTTAGATGATAATCACGTAAATAAACAATTTTAAAAAGTAAATTGACTGCTTTAATGTCTGTTTTTTTACGACATGCATATGTATGCTTCTATGGCATGCTTTGTATGCATAAAAAAAGATGAGTATTTACGGTGTCCATTTTGTTTTTTACGGCACGCATTGTATGTCGTAAAAAAATGTGAGTATTTACGGCATGCACATGTATGCCGTAAAGAACATTTTGCTCCACGGTTGAGCCTAGAGAAAAGGATGGAGAAAATATTTTAAAAGAAACTATGGTGGGATAATGATGGAGAAAATATTTTTGCTCCACGGTTGAGCCTAGAGAAAAAGATTAAATAAACTGCATTAAGCATCTCAATATTGAAGATTTGATCTTGAGATTAGACGGGAAGAGCTTTGTGAATCGATCGGAGGAATATTTTAGAATTCATTCTCCCCTATATTGAAAAGGAGAGATGTAAATGTTGGACATTCATTGCAACCGTAACGACGAGATTGTGTTCGATCCAGCATCCAAGGTGAAGCCAATCAAACCTATCTGTTTTGAAGTTTGATTCCACAAAGTGATATATAAGCATCAGCAAAAGCAAAAGCACATCCAGAAGTCGATACCAATAGCAATACAGAAAGACTCCAATAGAAAGTGGCATATTTAGCGAGTTGTTGATAGAGCTTTTGATGAAAGTTTCGGTAAATTTTAATAAAATTTAATGTAATGTGTGATTGAAAAGTTGATAAAAATTGTGAGTTCTATGACAACCACTATTTTTCACAAGGATAGAGAGGAACGGAACGAAGCTTAGCGAGCTTTATAAGTCTAGCCGCTGACTAGTGCCGTTCACGCACAATGAAAAGACTATCATACAAGCACTAAATAATCTTGTCCGCGTTTATGGTAGTTATTATACATGAAACGGAAATGTTTGTAAGTTAATAAATAGCCTATAAAATGCCTTTTTCATATTTTTTTTTATGTTTCGACGAATTTATTTGATTTTGAAAAATAAAAACAACGTGGATGTTCACTTATAAAAGTCTTTATAAAAGGTAAAATTACCCCAATTCAATCCACTCATTTTTTGACATGAAAATAAATTTGCAACAGCACATCTAGCCGAGATTAAATAAAAGTCAATCAAACATGCCACAAATAACATGACTACAAAAATCAAAAGAATTATACTTATTGTATATATGGGGCACCATGTATCCATTATGGACACTATAATGTGTCCCGCGCCCCTTCCAATAGGGGACACTATGTGTCCATTATGGACACCATTATGTGCTCCCTATGTTCTTGTAGCACAACTCGAATCAAAATCCCCCAAAATAGATATGAATATAATAATTAAGAAATACTCTTACGATTTTTTGAAATTATCTTCTTCTTTTTTCCATTAAAAATCAGTATTTTACATTTACCTCTCATAATTTTTTAAAATATACCTCATTTTCATTCAAAAAATTATTATTTCAAAATTCCATTAAGAACTGACATTTTTTTTTACGAATTACATGTTAATATGTGATATTGCATGTGTTACTTGTATAGTAACGTTAAAATATTTTAATTTTTTAATTAAAAAACAATACGATAACATATATGTTACTGTATATTACTTTTTAATAGTTTTTATTAATAAGTCAACATTTTACATGAGTCACACATTATGTTACACTGTGTTACTTTTATTAAAAAAATCATGCTTTAACATTGTTACTTTTTTGTTCAACCAACACATCCGCATAACACCCGATCCCGGAAATCATTACCTTCAATGGCTTTGTCTATTCACCAACGCCACAACCTATCCAGTTTCAATGAAAAATACCACCGTCACTCCTTTTATAAATTTTTAAAAAATACCTTCACAAAATTACTTCTCAAAAACTCAAAATCAAAGGCTTAAAAACAATATTTCAAATTTTCATTAGAAAATAACATTTTTACGAATTACACAAGTTCGATAATTTTTGTTACTTGTAAAGTAACATTAAAATATTTTAATTTTTTACTATAAAAAAAATCATTTTAGGGTAACGACATGTTATTTGTACACAAATATACGTGCTCAAGTGTTATTTATTTATTTATTTATTATGAGTAACATATATATTACTTTAAAGAGTTAGCACAAAACGTCCATACGTTTAAAATTTATTGTGCAAAATGTTCTAACATTTCATTTTTTTTTTTTTTTGTATTTTCACCCATATTTCCCCGTTTCATTGTGGGAATCGTTCTTTTCATACATTTTCTCAATAAAATGACAATTATACCCTCCTATTTAAATAAAACAAAAATAAAAGAAAAATAAAGAATAAATTACAACCATACTACCAAATTTTTCAATAAAATACAAATAAATAATTAAAAAATAAAAAACAAAAATCATCCCCTTTCTCTCCACTTTCACTCGCAAGAAACACCACCCAACCGCCACCTTAGCTACCTAGAAACCACCACCACCATATAGTCTTCCATCCCGTTGTCACCAAATCGACGTCGTCGTCGCCGCCAAACTAGATATAGGAAGCGCACAATGAGAGGGAGCTGAAGCCCGAGCCTGCCAGGAGATTTCGGCTCTAAGACCTTTTTCACCACCTTGAGGAGATCGATCTCCTGGTGGGCCAACGTCCCAACACCATGAGGGTGTACCGAAATGTTGCCAGAGGAGTTGATGGTGAAGTAAGGGACACCTCACCCGTTAACCAGGTAGAGTGCGGCGGACTGAGCGAGTGCTCGGGTGGCAGGCATGACAGTAAAGGCGACGGCGGTGTTTGTAAACGGAGGTTCGTCGGAAGAAGAGAACACCTCCGACGTCAGAAGAGCGCTTTCCCCAGCAAAGGTTTAGACAGGATGAGGTGCTACAGAAGCGTCTGCAAAGCAACCCAAGGCTGCATCTCTTTTCGAATCCGAGAAAATAATCAAAAAATGAAAATTTCACAAAAAATAGAATTATTTTCTCGATTTTCTAAGAATGATTTTGTAACAGTTGGGGGCTTTAAAACCCGCCGAGGCAGGAGCCCCGGCTATCCCCTCAAAAGAAGCAAAAGAAGATATACGTCACAATAGAATGAGAGACGCGCGCACTCTTACACGACCCAAAAATCCCCACGCCTACGCTCAGAAGAAGATAATTGCAACACCACAAATTGAAAAAAAAATGTATGAAAAATAAATCAGTAATAGCTCTAAATCCCTGTATCGCACCCCCACCATGGTGGTTTCCGGTGGCTAAGGTGGCGGTTAGGTGGTGTTTTCGGCGAGTGAAAGTGGAGAGAAAAGGGATGATTTTTGTTTTTTTATTTTTAAATTATTTATTTGGGATTTATTTGTATTTTATTGAAATTTTGATAGTATGATTGCAATTTATTTTTCTTTTCTTTTAGTTTTATTTAAATAAGATGGTATAATTGTCATTTTATTGAGAAAATGTATGAAAAGAACAATTTCCACAATGAAACGTAGAAATATGGGTGAAAATGCAAAAAATTGAAATGTTTTGCACACTGAAATCCAAACGTATAGACGTTTTGTGCTAATAACCCTTACTTTAAACCCCAAACCTAGCGACACAACATTTGCATCCACCCACCAACAGTTTACATCATTATCAACACCACCAACAACTGTCATAAGCTACCATCGTCAAGCCCAACCACCTATATTAAATCAATTACTACAAAATCACTATATTTTTTGCCGTCGATCAGCACGACTTAGATTTGAAAATGGATAATTCAAATAATGAAAAGATATTTCAGATTTAGAGAAATCTGCCAAAACTAACATCACCTCTTCCACCGTTGATAAACATCACCACAATTCGAATATGAAAAAATTTCTTTTCTTTTAGTTTTATTCAAATAAGAGGGTATAGTTGTCATTTTATTGAGAAAATGTAAGAAAAGAACGATTTCCACGATGAAACGTAGAAATATGGGTGAAAATGCAAAAAGTTGAAATGTTTTGCACACTGAAATCCAAATGTATAGACATTTTGTGCTAATAACCCTTACTTTAAACCCCAAACCTAGCGACACAACATTTGCATCCACCCACCAACAGTTTACATCAATATCAACACCACCAACAACTGTCATAAGCTACCATCGTCAAGCCCAACCACCTATATTAAATCAATTACTACAAAATCACTATATTTTTTGCCGTCGATTGTCAGCACGACTTAGATTTGAAAATGGATAATTCAAATAATGAAAAGATATTTCAGATTTAGAGAAATCTGCCAAAACTAACATCACCTCTTCCACCGTTGATAAACATCACCACAATTCGAATATGAAAAAATGGAGAAATTTTAGATTTAAGAATGAAATTACCACATCTCACATATGAAATTTCGAATTTGGAACGAGTACATGGGATAATCTTAGATTTAAGGCCATCTGATCCAATGCTTGCACCAAAATTTGGGTTCATTTTTGCATCATTTTAGTGCAAAATCTTGAATCAAATTAAAAATGATCTCCAACTCAAAAATCAAAGGTTGCACCAAATAAACAGCACTTCATCATTTTTTTTCAATTCTTCACAATTTATTTATCTAAAAAAATATTTTATTACTACATAAATTACTAAATAAATAATTATGTTTAGTTAACGAAAATATTGAATTTATTAATAAATTTTTAAAATGTAGTAAACTTAGCCCTTGTTTGGGCTCCTTTTTAATGAAGTTTTAGGGTTTTTTTAAAAAAAATTTTAAAATAGTGATTTTTTTTGAAAAATGAGTGGTTAAAAAAAAGTTTTGANAAATATCTGTGTACTCGAGTTCTAGTTCGAATTAAATAAACCCTCAAAGTGTGTTTGAGTCACATTATTTTTGAAAAATGTATTTTGAAATAGTAGATTGATGGAAAATGTATGGTTGAAAAGAAGGAAAAGTTATTGATATGATGAAAAATATTATTTTATTTAAAAATATATGGTTAAAAAGAAAAAATGAAAAATGCATTAAAATTTTGAGGTCAAGCAACGGCTTAGCCCCTGTTCGACAACCATTAAAATAAAATTATTTTTTTTTCCTCAAACTCATTTTCAATCACATTCTTACAATAAAATATTATGTACGTACACCAATATTTTTTCCTACTTTCTAACCACACGCTCTCACAAAATTCACTATTCTATAATTCATTTTTAAAAAAAAGGTATTATAATGGTGGTCCAACAAGGGCTTAATACAAATACCACATTTTTTAATAATCATATTTGTTACCTTTTAAAATTTATTGATTGCTTTTATTTTAATTCATTTCTTAATTATTATCGATTATATGATAAAAATTTATCACAGTGCACTTAACAACAACAACAATAATAATACATTTAAATTAAAGAATGAAAATTTATTGTATAACAAAAAAGGGACATAAAGGGAAGAAATTTTTGTTCAATACCAAAATGAATGGCAAAATAATGCAAATGAATAGTGTTTCACCATATTCATTTACACTAGAATGGTGCAAAGCATGGTGCGTGGCTAGAGAGGGTTTGCACCATAAACAAAATGGTGTTTTGGGGATGGCATTGGAGATGCCCTAAATGCAAAAATGCATTCTCCATCGTAAGCCTTTTGTTCGAAATCACAGAGTACCTGCAGTTTGACAAGTTGGCGTTGCCTTCATAAGAGAAGATGAAGTCCAAAGCAAAATTTGTTGTAACATTTAACTCCTAGGGTTTCCATCCAGATATGACGTCGATGGAGCATGGAGAAGGTGATGACTGAGGCACGCCGCACACAATGGTGGTTGTGTAACATGTCACATAAGCCTTTGCCCTTCGGAGATGGTGGGAGGTGGAAATGGTGGATGTTGGGAGGATTAGAGTTAATGAGTATTTGAATTAATATTATGGTTCGTTAATTATTTATATAATATAAAGACGCGTCTTTTGCTAAGTACTTTTATTAAGTAGGTTAAAAATTAATTACATTACAAAGAGGAAATATTTTGAGTTTTTTTTTTTTTGAGAAAAAGAGGTATGCGGGCTAATTTTCCCATGCCTAGTTAAAAGAGTTCTTCATTTTTAAACGGATGTATGCACCCTCAGTCTGCCCCTCTTGTAAGCACATACATCTTCAAAAATAATAAAATAAGTTAGTTTTTTTGTCTCTCAAGAAAATTGAACACGCTCAACTATTTTCGAAATTAGTAGTAGTTGACGATTACGATATTCAATCTATGTAACATCTTATATGACATAATTTTAATAATTTAGTAAATGAATAATTTTTAATAATATTATGTCACACGTCATGTCACGTATGATGACGGTTGTAGTCGCTGATGAATAACACTATTTGGTTGAAATCCACAAACCAATCAGATTAATGTTGCGGAAACAACTCGATTTATCAAAGTCGCGTTTACGCAAAGCAGGGTCGCGTTTCTTTGGCAGAGCACCGCGACTCTATCGATTTCCCGAGTATAAGTCCCCTTCGCCTCGACTGGTTTTGTCCCTTCCGTTTCTTCAAACCCTATCGAATTAGGGTATCCTAGATCTCGTATTTTTTTTGCCCTTTAATTTTCATTTTCCTCACCGAATTTCCGAATTTTTTTTTATTAGGGTTAACGAATTTCAGTTTCAGTTCACAATGATGCAACAACCCGGAGGAGCTGTCCCACCACCAATGGCTATGGATCAGCAACAGCAGCACCAGCAACACCAGTACCCGCCTCAGCAATGGATGATGATGCCGCCGCAAGCTCCGCAACCCTGGGCCCAACAACCACCATTCCAACAGCAACAGCAGTACGGTGGCGCGCCAGCAAACGTTTCTGCTCCTGCAGTGGCCTCTGGTGGATCCGACGAGCTTCGGTCGCTGTGGATCGGGGACCTTCAATACTGGATGGACGAGAATTATCTCACCACTTGCTTCTACCATACTGGCGAGGTATATATTTTTTGATACAAATTTTTATTTTATTTTCTTTTCTCAAGGTTGGAATTTTTTTGATCAATTTATGCACTTTGTCGTGAATCTTTTTCTCACTCTTAGTTGTATGAATGGAAAGAAAATATTTTGCTTATTGAATAACGTGAGTAGATAATGAATCTTATTTGACAAAGTTTTGGTAACTCAAGAAACATAATTTGCTTCTTTGTCTATGGAAAACTGTTCTGTTTGGTACACTCTGTACAGGTTATATAGTTGACCATCAATAATCAACGAGGAAAAGGTTTTTTTCTTTTGGGGATGGGAGCAGGGTGACTTGGCTATCTTCTTAGCATTACGAATTTTATTATTCCACCCCTTGTTTAAACAATTTAGTTGTTTATCTATTGTGGTTATCTGTTGTTCTGTGATCACCAACTGTCGCCATCTATGTTCAGCTTGTATCTGCAAAGGTAATCCGTAACAAGCAAACTGGTCAGTCTGAGCATTACGGGTTTCTGGAGTTCAGAACTCATGCTGCTGCTGAAAATATTTTACAAACTTATAATGGCGCGCTGATGCCAAATGCTGAGCAAACTTTCCGCCTGAATTGGGCTTCTCCTGGAGCTGGTCAAAAGCGCACAGATGACACTCCTGACTACACTATATTTGTTGGCGATTTGGCTCCTGATGTTACAGATTATCTCCTACAAGAGACATTTTCTAGCGTGTACTCATCAGTCAAGGGTGCAAAAGTTGTTACTGATAGGAACACTGGACGTTCCAAAGGTTATGGATTCGTTAAATTTGGGGATGAGGGTGAACAACAGCGGGCCATGACCGAAATGAATGGTATTCCCTGTTCTACTAGGCCCATGAGAATTGGCCCTGCTGCTAACAGAACACCAATGACTACTACTGCTACTCAGAAAGGTATGTTTTTAAGTAGTTCCTCCCACATCCATATGGCAATAATTTATGTTGATCTACCTCTTCAATTTGCTTGTTTTATTTTTTCAAGCTGTTTGGTGCATGCTGTAGAAAATTCCAAAACACGAGTTGGTGAAGTTGTTACCCCATCCTTGATGTGCTTCTGGAGTTTATTTATGGCGTTTTTAAATTTTATCGATCTTATAGATATGGTCTTGAAGATAAACCGGAGTTTACCAAGTCGTTTCCTTCCTGTACTTTTTCTAAACTTGGGCACTGTAGTTCTGTTGAGACGTGAAAAAACTTATAAAACTCATGTTGTCTCACAGCAGGAAACAAAGAGGCTCTCGTTTACGGGGGCCTGGATGATTTCAGCTGAAATGGTTCCCCTTTAATGCGTGGCCTCCTTTTAGGTCAGTTAACTTGTTTTGGCGATAAGATTCCTTTTTATCTTTTCTCTGTAGCGTTTCTTATGCTGCTATTCACTTAATTCCAGTTCCGTATTCTTTAAGTTACAAGTCAATTAAATTAAAATTCATTTTCTTTGGATATTACATTCCATTGCCTCTACTTTTCTTGTTGATGTTAGTCCACTTCTGTGGGCATTCTGTTACATCAATTTCCTCGTGCAATTTTTATTCATTTCCCAAATGCCTTCTAGGAGACCTCTTCAAAATTTAATTTTCAGAATGGATATAGACAATTGTGTTGATGAAGTCAATAGACAAAGTTTTGAGATGTGGCTTTGGTTTTGCATTTCTCTGAAGTCAAGCAACTTTGTTTTCTTTCCTTATTTTTAATAGCCTGTAAGAGATTTTTAAAGAAATGTTTTCTTTAACGAATTTACAAGTATTTCTTTTAGTATATTCATTACGTGAGAAGCTTTCTTTTCAATTATATAACTATAGTGATCTAGGGCTTAAGTGGGAGTGTTATTCAGCTGTTGACATTATGAACTTTGACAGCTCTCCTTATTTTGAAACTATTCACTTTTAATAGTTATTCCGTGTCAATAATCAACCTCTAGGAAAAATTGTGCTACATAAGTTGGGCATACCTTGCTTCTCTCCCAAATTTCGTTCTCTACCTGTTGGTCGTTTAGGTGGTGCACGTTCTGAAGTTATTGCCGGTTCTCTTTGCTCTCTATGAAAGTAAAATCGAATGCAAACCTTTCTTTTGGCTTTTCCAATTCATTCATAAATCCTTTGGAAGTTAATCCATCCTTGTCTGAGTGCAGTTTCCTTGTGAAAGGGCTGTAACCTTATCTAATCCCTTTGGCTAATGAAACCCAGCAATGCAAGCAAGTTGGGAAAGAAGGTACTCATTCCACCATCCACTTGGATTGCTGAAATTGCTTAATTGGAGCCAACTACATGCAAATGAACTAATTCTTTGGCAACTTGCAATGATTTTTTGTCCATCATAAGATCAAGATCTTCACAAAAGGCTTTATAAAGCCTGTGCTGAATGGTGTTTTCTCATCTTTAATATCTAATACATAATTTTAGCCTAACTCTTCAACCATGGTATGAAAGCAAGCAGTAAGTTGGCCTAGTCTCTCAACCAGCTTTTCCTTTCTTCAGTGATTAGTTAAAGCTTTTCGTAAAAATCTGCTAATTGCTTTCATCCTCTAGTGTTTTACTGCTTTTTCTCCTTCTAAAGCAGTATTTCTATGAGTTAGAGATCTCTCCACTACTATCATAGTTATCAAGTCATTTGTGCAATTGGCTTGTTGGTTGGCTTAATTACAGTAGAAGGGCTTGTAGCCAAAAGTTGTCTTAATAATTTTTCTCTTCCTCTACCCTTTATTCCATCTATCCTCTACCTGGATCTGGATGATCCCACATTGAAAGGCCTTTGCAAGGACTTAGTCTCAACAGCATCTATTGGAATGGAAAAAGCCCATAATTATGTGTTATACTTAAAGAAAACCAACTTGATAGCCACGTGAGGATTGGGAGAAGTCAATACTACAACTCATGACAAGCACATGAATGAACCATCAGGCGTCCCAATAACCAAGAGCTCTCCGACTACAGTGGAAGCCGTCAACTACTAAAAAAATATTGTTGATAGCCACACAAATCAACACTGCTGTTGTTCTTACCGCAGCCTCGTTCAATCACGCCTACAGCTGAATTGAGTGAGCAAATCAGCTTTGTGATTGACTTTTTATTTATTCAAGGTCAAGAGAAAGAAACTTATTTGCTTCTGGCTCTTGACCATAAGAAATTATGTTGACTCCATTCGCAATGAACATCTCATTTTGGGTCGGCAAATCACCAAGTCAACTTCTCACCTATTTTCATTGATCGCATTTGATCACGAAGCGGATTCGTGCAGCCATTTGCCTGTTGGTTTGATTCTAAGAGGTCGTGGTAACGTGAAGTAAGGTTCTGATTCACATGACATTTTAAAAACGTGCGAGAACATCTAATAGTCTGCTGATCTATGTCTAAGGACATACTTGTGACTGCTCGACACTGGAAGCTTTGATGAGACTCTTTTTTGAAGGTAGTGAAGGTTATGCTAGTGGCCTGTAATGAAGGATGGGACTCCAGATTTTGCAAAGAAAATACTTATGTTTATAATATAATTAATTCATGTATTAAGAAAATTCAACTTCACTTCTTTAGGAGAAAATGTGAACGTTGTCTTGAACATTTTGGAGTACAATCTTCAACTTTTTCTCAGACAGGAAGATTTAATTTTGCTGATACGTATCCCATAAGAGAGGTCTGGGTCCAGAAATTCAATGGAATTGATAAATATATGGATCTCTTTATATATTATAAGTGTAGATTAACATTTGCCACATTTGAGGCTGTTGCAGTAATATTTGCTGCTGTTGAGAGCCTGATGCAAGTCTCTTATTCATTGGATATCATGAATTTTCTGATCCTCTACACCTATTTTGACCATGGTGGGAGCATAATTTCAGGCAATGGTGTCATGTCTGTATGTTGTATCCAGTAATCTGAGGTAAAAAGAATCTGTTGCTATAGGCGTGCATTTTTGGAGAACCTCACTAGAGGCCTTGTACAGAGTCACAAAAAAAAAAAACTTAAGGTGCATGGTTTGCAAACTTGCAATATTACAGAATGTGCCATGGTTATTGAAATCTTAGATGTGCAATACTATTCGACTTTGCAATGGTGTCCCTGTATGTTATTGTTCAATCATATTTGAGGTCATCACTTTCGCTATTAAATTCTTTGACATTCTTGCTCAGTTGTGATTGTAAACACCGTCCCCCCGCATGAGGGAGGTAAAGCGGTCACATTTCTTTCTTGGTTGAGAGAAATTTCATTAAAATGTATGTTTTTATCACACACATGTAACAAGGTTTTTGGACCATTTTCCTTTTCTTAGGTAAGCGACACTACTTTATGCTTGGTGAACAAAGTGTTTTTTTTTTTTTTTTTGTATTAAGAAAATTCAACTTCACTTCTTTAGGAGAAAATGTGAACGTTGTCTTGAACATTTTGGAGTACAATCTTCAACTTTTTCTCAGACAGGAAGATTTAATTTTGCTGATACGTATCCCATAAAAGAGGTCTGGGTCCATAAATTCAATCGAATCGATAAATATATGGATCTCTTTATATATTATGAGTGTAGATTAACATTTGCCACATTTGAGGCTGTTGCAGTAATATTTGCTGCTGTTGAGAGCCTGATGCAAGTCTCTTATTCATTGGATATCATGAATTTTGTGATCCTCTACACCTATTTTGACCATGGTGGGAGCATAATTTCAGGCAATGGTGTCATGTCTGTATGTTGTATCCAGTAATCTGAGGTAAAAAGAATCTGTTGCTATAGGCATGCATTTTTGGAGAACCTCACTAGAGGCCTTGTACAGAGTCACAAAAAAACAAACTTAAGGTGCATGGTTTGCAAACTTGCAATATTACAGAATGTGCCATGGTTATTGAAATCTTAGATGTGCAATACTATTCGACTTTGCAATGGTGTCCCTGCATGTTATTGTTCAATCATATTTGAGGTCATCACTTTCGCTATTAAATTCTTGCTAAGTTGTGATTGTAAACACCGTCCCCCTGCATGAGGGAGGTAAAGCGGTCACATTTCTTTCTTGGTTGAGAGAAATTTCATTAAAATGTATGTTTTTATCACACACATGTAGCAAGGTTTTTGGACCATTTTCCTTTTCTAGGTAAGCGACACTATTTTATGCTTGGTGAACAAAGTTTTTTTTTTT
>CAIGRB010048184.1:70891-111790 GCA_903798255.1 Fraxinus quadrangulata | reverse complement strand
CTCGGACTTTGCATCTCAGCACAAGCTATGCCAACACCAAAAATTTTCCAAACCTGGTAAGCATAGCTACATTTACAAAGAACATGCAAAGCTGTCTCAGGCCTTTCATTGCAGAAGTAACATTCATTTGCCACATAGATATTACGCAACAGTATATTATTTTGCGTTGGAAGAGAGTCTGAACATACTCTCCAAATGAAGTGCTTCACTTTGTTAGGAACATGTGCTGACCAAATAAATGACCAGCTGTCATTATCGTTAGAGCTCCCAACATCTACATTCTCTCTGTTCCCTTTGGATAATCCAAGCTACAGAATCAAATGGTATGCGGATTTAACTGAGAAGAAACCAACCATTCTTTGTATAGTGCCTTAAAAGTCTGTTACTAGGTAGAAAAGGGCTTAGAGTAATACTCAAAATCCTGTCAGCTTCAAAACCCAAAAAGACATTCCTAATAATATCTTCTTTCCAACACTTCCTTTCAGAGTCAATAAGATCACTTACTGTTCCAATTGCGAAATAGGGCGAATCACCCTAAATGATCGTGGAACTGGTACCCATTTATCATGCCAGATTCTTACGCTTGCCCCATTGACAATCCTCCATCTAACACCATGTTCAATGACGGAACGAGCCTGCAAAATGCTTCGCCAACTAATGGACTATGAGGGGGCAGGCGAATTAAAATTCTTCACTCTCTTGGTACTCAATTGCTCCCATCTAATGGCTTTCTAAGAAGCCTTTTTACAACAAACCCTTTTCTTATATCACCAATGGCTACTTCAGAGGCCAATAGAGCATCAAGATTTAATCTCTGCCGTTTGGTTTGGTTCGTCGAACAATGATAGAAGGATCTAATAGCTACATGCTTTTCAATAGTAAGAGATCGTTTGGCATGACTTTGCTTTGTAGCAGAGGCACTCATAGTGCTAGTTCAAGAGTTCGAGTTTACCGGTTGAAGCGCTTGTTTCTGCTTCTTGTAGAAGAGCTTTGGAAGAAGCTATCTTAATATGTTTTGAAACTAATTTATAAAAGTGCTTCATATTCGAGGAAGCTAGAATCAGGTTTTACTAAAATTTCTTCTAACTAAAAGTACTTTCATAAAATTAGTCAGGTCCTAAACTTGATAAAAGCTTCTTTGGGACCTCAAGAAGCCGATCTGTTATCAAACAGTTAGTATTCTGGCTTGGAGTTGATGCCTCCACTCATCATAAAGTCTGAATTTTGTAACAAAATCGTAACGTTTTTGCGAATTTTATGCATTTCCTCAACATCAAAATCAACAAAACCGAATCCCAATTCGCCATTTCCCAAAATTGAGGTTTCAACACAATCATCCCTCTCTTTCGGTATGCATTTGCCCCCAAAAGATGGCTGCTTTCTTCGGAATTAGCCCGACCCCTTTTCATAACCCTCTTCAGGTAATCTAACAAGGAAACGAACTAGAAAATAAACATCAGAAACTGAAATCACGTCGACATTTTTATGCCACGGAGTTGCGATTCTATTTGAATTGGTCGGTTTCGCGGTCCGAATGCTGCAAAAGGATTTGTGGTACATGCTGAGTGCAAATGAGTTATGCTTGTTACAAATTTTCATGTGCACTTATTCAAGTCAAATAACATATATCACCAAGTTTTTAGAAATAAGTATTTCTCAAGTAATTTATATTTCTAAACATTTTAAAATTATTATTTACTTATGAGTAAAAAAGTTACTTTAAAAGTAATTCTTACCTCACTTTTAAGTTAACTTGTTTCTAACTTCAATGAATAAAAACTTGTTAGTTTTACAATTTACTCAAGTAAAAATTCTAATCTTAGCCATAAACAGAAATTCACAATTCCTTAAAAAATTTCAGCCAGCTTTTCTCAAATCAGAGTGAAAAAAACAGAAGTGAAAAGAACCATGGAGGAGGAGGAGGAAGTGTGGTGCCCACGCAGATCCTTCATAGCCATCTCAATTAGACACCATTATCCTCAAGAGCTTCATCCAAAGTTCCAATCTTTAGCGTAGTGACAAGGACAAATTGGACATTTCACGAATATTTCCTGCCCGATGACCAGGTAATGGAGTTGGTGACACGAGCATTTGACCAACTGAACCACACGCCAACGTCGCTGTCGAAACTTCAGCTCTGAAATTTGCTAAAATTTCGAAAATCTGAATCATTTTTCAAAGGCCCAGTTGTTGAAAATGCATGATTTTTGCTTCACAATCCCATATGGGCTAATTCTGGTGTGTGGTGGGATCATTGGATATGCCAAGAAAGGCAGCACAGCCTCACTCGCCGGAGGCCTTGGCACCGGATTCTTGCTCATCCTAGCCGGTTATCTCAGCCTACGAGCTTTTCACAAACGCAAAAACTCTTACTTTGCCTTGATAACTGCAACTGGTACTGCTCATCTTCTTCAAACATATTTTGGGCAATTTTGTTGTGATTATTTGATGTATTTTGGAGAATCATGCATTTATCTATATTAAAACAAAATTGAATTGTGTGGTTTGGATCTAATTAGTTAGCTTTCCTTTTACATATTCTTGAGAGAGCATGTAATCTCTAATTAGAACTTGCAATAATATGTATTTCAAGACTTCCCAGCGATTTTTCAGAAATGAAGTAGGCAACTATCGTAATTGTGTGGATCTGAAAATGAATTTGGTTTATGTTAGTATAAAAAATTGTTCTGGTTACTTCGAAAACTCTGTCCTGGTTATAACTATGATCATGTTTCTTCTTGCGATTTACGCGAATGTTATATTCAGAGAATTAATACTTATGGATTACTAACTTTTTCTCTTGTCTTAGCTGCTGTGCTCATAAAATTTCTGTGATATTTGGCTGTGATCTGGTCTTTGAACTTGTGTATCTGTGACATTCTGTTTATTATTGCACAAATGAAAAATGAAATCGTATTAATAATTTTTCATGATGGGAAAGGATCCACAGTTATTTCATATCTAAAGTAAAGAATTGATGTCTCTTTTGACATGCTGTGCTGGTATGTAGATGCAGACTTAAATTGTACGAAGTTGACAATGAATCTGAAATCTTAGAAAGAGCAACTCTGGACATTTAGTCTTTTTCTTACCAACGGTAGAATATGAAGCTGATATGGTTTAACGCAAGTACTGTAATATAGTACTTAGTTCTCTTATGGCAGGTAATAGTGAAAGTCTGGATACGGTTGTTAGTATCCCATTAATCTTTAAGTTTCAGCTGTGCCAACTTGTAATAGAGTTATCGATGAAAGAAAAGTTCACAGGCTTCCTTTCTTTTACATTTTTTTAACATCATCATAATTCTGATTTCACGTTATATCTACTTCTGTTACATTGTTTCAAACAGCTTGTGCCGCCATACTGACTTGGGTCATGGGACAGCGTTACATGAAAACTTCAAAGATAATGCCAGCTGGTATTGTTGCTGGGATCAGGTAACTGAAAATGATTAAATCGCCCCCTCACATCTGGTCTTTTTTATTTAAACTCACACTGTGGGAGTTTTGGAATTGGTGTATTCGTTCCTTCTATCATATCATGCCAAAAGACTTGAGATGCATATCTGGGTATAGCCACACTAATCAATCATTTGCTGGTTGGCTTCACACTAAATATTCATACTATAAATTTTTTTGATATGTTTAATATTTCTATACTACCGCATATCAGGACAATCATTTCCTCGTAAATCACTTTTCAAAAATGAGAACTGCAATTAAGTTAGGGAAGGTAACCTCTAGACATCACTAAATATAACGTTGGAAGTCCGGTCATGTTGAGATTTTAAAATTTAAAGATACAAGCTCTACTGCATTTCCTATGATTGGATAACCAGACCTTGAAGGGGTAAAAATATTTTAAAATGAGGGATCTTATATTTTAGGGGAACATTTGGTGCTGCTGCATGGTAAGATTTTACGTGTCTTGATACCATATCTAAATATCCTAATTACTATCGAGAAAAAAAGAAAATTAAATTAATCTATTACTGGGTGTGTACCATAATTGGAGTTTTCATAGTGCATTCCTTTTATTTCTTCGCTAATTCTCATAATGAAATAAAATAGTGAATATATATTTGGAGTTACAAATTCAATTAACTTCAACCTGTGATTATATCAAGAAAGTGATTGATTGTCAAGTCATTTGGAAATCCCTGTAACCTGAATCACTGCAGTGAGTTTTATCTCCAAAATCAATTGCAAAAGGAGTTTTTGCAACAAAGTAAGTTGATTTAGATGGCTGTGTGGGTGTCTGCGAGATAGAGAGACAGAGAAATGACAGTTAAAAAAGACGAAGCAGTCATATCAACCCATTCCTAATTTGGGATAATTATATCTGAATAGTTACCAATGAAATCACTGTTAATTCTAAGGGCACATAATTATTTTCTTGTATCTAATCAACTAATCTTGCATTTAACCTTAAAAAGATCTATTTGTCTAATTAATTTCATTTTATACACTTTATTGACTCCTAAAGAAAAAGAAATGCTAATCAGATTCAGTCCCTAAAAACTCGAATCATTACTTTTGCATTAGCAATAAGACAAGCTGTTTATTAAGGTTGCCTTTTCTTGCTAGTTTGCAGCAGAATGAATGGCACTATAAGCTTGGACTGATTTAACACTACAAATTGTGCCTTTGTGCTTATATTTCTTGGTTGAGCTGTATATAGCTTGGTGAAATTGATGTCATGGACTAGTAGGACACATAACCCACATTATATATTTAATCAAGTTACTAACCTAGTCTCTTTAGCACTATTCAGTATTTCTTACCTGCCCTGGTTCGTCATTGGTGAAGTAGTTTTCTGGGTGTCCACAGTTGTATATTTGTGTGTGTGCAACCTAAGAAATTAGCGATGAAAATGAGAATCTCTTCAATAAAATTTTGTGGTGGATGCCTTTTTCAGTGGATTTGGGCCTTAACAAATGCAAGAATGGCATTTAATCATTCTGTTATTGAGGACCAATAGATGATTGATCATGCAAATGTGTTAGTAACATATTTCTATACATGGAAACTAAGCTCAGCAAAAAAGATCTCCAAAATCAAGCTTGGGAAAGTTAGAAAGTTAATTCTGAAACTTGACGGCATGGACAAATTTACTGAAAATCCACGAGTTTCTAATTGCAAATCGTTGAACCAGTGGGAAAAGTCCAACTTCTGTCGTGGTTTTTATTTTATACGAGAATGTTGTGTAAGAAGGTAAAGGATCTTTGATATTGAGCTGCATCGCATACACTGTTACATGTATGCGTAAAGTTGCTGAATGGTTTGCTATCTAATCTTGTCCACAGCGGCCTCATGACCATATTCTACCTGTACAAGATTGCAACTGGTGGAAACCATTTCCCGCCAAAGACTGAGTGATGGCATGGAGCATCTCTTCCTATACTGATTCTATACCGTATCTACTGAGAAACAATTGCCAAAAATCATGGATTTGTCGATATTGCTGGTTACGCCTCTTTCCTTTTTTTTTTTGTGGTGGTCTCTGGATAGAATGACTGTATTAAAAGAAGAATGCCAGTATTTTCCTGACTGTTCATGTTTCTGATAAATCTTGTATTTTCTAATCATACCGAGCACTGTTAACTAATATTCGAATTCTGTCAAGAGCTCGACATGCAATATTTTAGTATTATTTAGAAATTAATTCGAATTCTGTCAAGTGCTCGACATGCAATATTTTAGTATTATTTAGAAAATACTTATTTTTTAGAACTTTTTTTTCGTTTTTAAAATTTCACCCTCACTATATCATATCCTTAGTTGCATCAATACACATATTTTGGTTGTCATGGCAAAATGAACCATATATTGTATTCTATCATACAGAGTTTTCGATTTCTAGTCCTTTCTTGTTCAATAAAGTCAGAATATAGTAAATGATAAGATGAACTGTGTCGATCATAAAAATATTTTCTTGAACAGAAAGGATAACTAGAGTAACTTCTGAAGTCAAATATTCTCAGAATATTGTCATAAAGATTTCATTGCTTTATTTAACTGTGCACCTGTATAATAATGTATATTGTTTCCTCCTTATCAATCACTTTTTGCATAAATTAGCAAAGAACAATCATGTCAAGCTTACATGTTAAATCTTTTGTAATGTACAAGTGTACGAAAACAAAGGGTAAGTGGCCCAAAAAACTACTAGATGTTGAGCATGATATCCTGGAAAGAACGAAAACATGGCCTATCAGCAACCAGTTGTTCTGCCATATTTTGGTGGCAAAGAAGGGCACCTTTCGTTCATGTGAGGGTAAGGATCCATGGTGTTGTATCCAGGTAATTCCATTCGGTACTTCCCTCGAATTTGACAAAATGGGAGCTTCACTGTGTCCGCGTCATTGCACCACTTGGGCAACCGGCTTGAATCGTTCTCAAAAAACTTGAGAGAGTAAGCATCTTTTATCTGCAGTCCTTGAGATATATTAGTCGAGATTCTCCATGAAAATCTAGCAGAATTTCTCGTGTGAAATCAAGAAGGCAGGCACGGAGGCAATGACATCAATACAGAAGTAATACTTGAAATGGTTAGTAAAAATCTCACCGTGAACTCAGTAACTTGAATGGAGCTTGAAAGTTCACCGAACAGCCCCGCTTCCTTGTATAATTCAAAGACAAAAGCAACACAGGATGTGGACTTCCCATCAGCATAAACCCAATTGTCCTGTTCGGGAATTGCCAACAATTCGCCAAACGATGAACCGTGCTTCTCAACTTGTACGAGAATTTCGGAAAGGCTAAGGTTCTGCAGAGACAAGAGCATACCAGCTTTCATAATTTGTACAGAACTTGCATAGATATCTCTATGATCTAATTCAGTTTAGCAGTAAGCCAATGGCATCTAACCAAGAATTTTCATATTGAATAGGTTAATAGTCAACTTCCATATATTGCAGACAACGATAAGATGCCTTGCAGGTTTTCACCCGGCAAATCAAAACCAAAGTTGTACCCAACTTTTGAAAAGATGGAGGAATTTTTTAAGGACACTTCATAAAAGCTCCTCACTTTGTGCTTACCAATTTCTTAAGTAGCAGTTTTTCACATCAATAAAAAGGCATTTTTAATTTAAAGATACTCGACTCTGAAACTCACAGAACAACACAATCATAGACTTCTTCAGTTAAGATTCATCCAATACACACTTTGATGCGGTGCTAGAAGTCTATTTGAGGCGTATAATTTTAAATAAAGAAAACCCTAACTAATTTAATTTCTTCTAGGCCTCCAATACACTTTTAGCGCTGCATCACAAATCAGAAAGTAATTGATTATTGAGATGGTCACTAATAAAACCTGAGTTCCAAGTCGTTTGTTCAATGCTTCGATCCACATATTACCAGCATACGCAGGCTTTAGCTGAGTCCAAACAGTCATAACAGAAGCAACCTGAAAAATGACCAATAAGTTAAAAGAAAACAAGAAAGGAAGTATGAAAAAAATGCAGTAATTCATAAGTAGAAGCATCAGCAGGTGGTGATGGTAAAGAAATAAAGAGACCAGCAGCATTAGATATTGTAATGTACAGCATTCATGTGAGCTATACTATATGATCTGTCTCTGCTTGCTTGTTCTTTCAATTTTATCATATCAAATTTTCGACGTAGAGGGATTATCCCACCTCGAATTTCACATTGTTATTACAAAAGTCAAGGTTTCTTTCTCTTGTATCTTTCTTTCTTTTAGGAACAAAAATATGACGAATTAGAATGCAGATAATGCATGAAAATCATATCCACAGTAACAAATAAAGCAGAACCGAGTCTACGTGATTGCTACTTCCAATCAAAATTCAGTTCAGACACTTTATATTGATGTTATTATCCTAATCCAATTACATAACCAGTTTCCCATGTTCCATACTTCTAGTATTGAAAAATTAATTCACTGACCTCTTAACGGACAAATGTTAGTTGTCTAATAATTTACTTGAGATCCCTAGAAAGTCGTTGACAGACAACTCAAATCTATTCATGAGAAGTACACATCCAGATCATACATTTCAGAGAAAACCATAGCACAAAGAAAATAATTATGTGGACAAGCAAATACCACAACATATGCTTAATAATAACACAATAATATTGAAATTCCAATAGAATAGTATAGAAGAGATAAGTGGGTATCGGCTTCAACAAAACCTATCTAAGACGAGATTGCAATACCAGATGAGCATCCAAAGGTGTTGGGTAATTTCCATTGACTGTGTCTATCCAGCTAAATAACAAGTTATGATATCCATAAGGTTTTCCTGACATGCTTAATGCATATTCCCAGGCAGCACTTTCATTGAACTTGGCCCGGAGTTCGGGATGTAAAGGAAGCAATGCAATTTGTGGATTGGCATCATCTTTTGTCAGCTCAGATTCCCACCATTCATCCCATGGTAAGATTGCAATAACATCTTCTCCCTATAATGCAAATTCAAAAATCATAAAGATATGCTCCACCAGGACAGTAGAAGAGAAAATTGAATCACTAAAGTCCAAACACACGGCCTTTTAAGCATTCTGCAAATAGTTAGCTTTGGAGACATCTACCAGTAACTGAATGAGTAATTAACACAAGCTCGCAAAATGCGAACAAAACCAACCAATTCGAGCTGAAATTTACAATCAAAAGGAATTAACACAAGCTAATTTGGGCAGAGTTAAAAATTACCTTCTCATTCTCATGCCCTGATTCTCCAACCCATAGCTTTCCTTCAGAGTCCCTTAAGCAAACAGCAGTATGACCAGCATAAGCTCCAGTTACCCACTTTTCTAGTGTCTCAAAACCACCCCAGCGGCCTCGAATTTTTGACAGTGCCAGGAAATCTCCAGAATGGATATCCTCAACACTGATGTTTGTTACCCATGGCTGAGGACGTTCTTCAAAAACAGCCCCCATGTGCTTTTTTAGAAATGCAATGTTAGTGTTCTCACCCCATCCAGTATTTGTGAATAAAGGGAATACCTCCCACAGAGCCTGAAGAGTTCCCAACATCCCTGCTTGTAGGAGAAAAATCGAAACCCCCCTATTTTTGACCTAACAAGCAGTATTTGTAATAGAGAGCTATCATATAATTAAAAAAAAAAAAGTCAACGTTTCCATAAATGCAAGAACAATTCTAAACGAAGCGAAATTCGCTTACATATTCAAACTCTGCTTTCGATTCCCACTCTTTGAACTCAAGGGTATGTTCGCGAGATATGAAATAATAATCCCATGTAACGCGATATGGAGTCGCAAAGATATAAAGATCCATACATGTCCAACTATGAGCTTTACTAACCTGGATATAGCAATAGAATGAATGAGAGAGAGAGAGAGAGAGAGAGAGAGAGAGAGAGAGAGAGAGAGAGAGGAACATTAACAAAGAATATAGACAGTGCTCAATTGCAACAGCCACATCCCGAAAAGAAACCATCAGACCACTACCATCCTTCTACGTTCGTTAGTTGAAAACGTGAATATAATCAAAAGATAAAAAAGAAAAATCATGATTTTTATTTATTTATTTATTTATTTTGTCTCCCTATCCTTTTCCTGACCAAAACTAGGGAGAAGAAGGTAATAGAAAACTTATTGCAAAATCTTGAACACATTAGTCCAAGGAACACAGACTAGGAAAGGTTGTACGCAGCCGGTATCTTCAATACAAAGTTCACGAATACAAGTATCTTTACAAATGCCAACTTTTCAATTCAACCCGTATTTAAAAGGTTCCAGACAACATATTTCATGACAAAATTGAGGTTGCATATAGCCGGTATCTTCAATACAAGTATCTTTACATATGCAAATTTTCAATTCAACCCATATTTAAAAGGTTCCTGACAAAATATATCCTAACAAAATTGATAAATAAAATCTGAAGCAATGAAGTCCAGTGTATTCAAAACTCATCAACATAATCTAATGAAAGTGAATAGCGAAAAAAAAGGGTATCCATGAAATCAATAAATTCCAACAAATTAATACTTAGGCGAATTTATTGAAACAAGTAACCCAACCCAACTCACAAAAAGTTATTCAAGATAGCATCAATCATAAACCAATATTACATAATAAGCCACTTTATAAGTCCAAGAAAAAGTCCTAACCAGTTCTCAAGCAGTCCAAATATGTTTATGTTTCACACCTTCATCGTGAAATTATCAAAAGACCGTGCCTTAAATTTTACTTTTTTTCAGCACATATATATCAAAATGGAACACTGGGCATCTCCAATAGACTCTAAATACAAGATACTCTGTATTCTAGATAGTCCGTGCTTAAAAATAAGCCATAAGAAACTTTCTGTTTTAACTTTTTAGAACAAAGAGTGGGTTTGGTTCTTCAAATCAAACCTACTCTCTATTTACTTAAAAATAGAGATAGAGAGTGAGTTTATCTCTACTTCTTAAATTATTAAAATCATATTTGAATTGGCGACTGACATATAAAAAGATAATGTTCAGTAAAAAATAGGAGAAATTAATAAATATTTCTTCAAAAAAGCAGAATGAAGAGCCAAAATACAGAATATTGTCGGAGAGTATAAACAATTTTAATCTCTAAATTTAAAGATATTTTCTAAAATTATACAGACTTGAACATTCCCTTCAGAAAATTCATTCAATCTAAGAAAAAAGGCAAACTGCATCCAATGTTTCCCAACTTTATCAATCAATTTTAAACATTCACCAAAAAAAAAAAAAAAAAAAATGAACATCTCAATTTTAAATTTTAGGTCACAATATTTACTACCAAGTCCGAATAAATCCCCAACTAAAACGCTGCCTAGAGTAAAAGAAAAAAAAAAAAAGGAATAAGTTACCTCCAATTACCTTTATATGAAGAGTGCCACCACCAAATTCAGTACTACTCTTATTATGAAACTCCATCCAAGCACTGTTATTATAAAAGCAAGATCCTTTCCAGTTCAGGGAGTTATTGGCAGCAAAGGCAGCCCCCACAAAGGAGGGTAAAAGGTCCGCAGCATTATTAAGAATGCCCATAATTGGCCATGAAACTTTTCCAGGAAGCCATGGCAATAAGTCCCCGGGATGAAAGGGTGATTTAAAGGCTTGTACTTTTGGCGTCTGGAGGTAAGAAATTGTGAGAATTGTGAATATTAACAATAATATTTGATGGGTCTTGCAGAGAATTTCCATGGCTGATCAAACTTTGAAAAGGAAAAGGGAGGTTGCGTGGTGGGTGGGGTGGACGGGTTGAGTGAACAGGGAGAGATTGTTAATTCATAGGAGGAAGGTTTGGGCGTTTCTTTTCTTCTTGTTTCCCATTTTGATAAGGATTGGGAGAAGTTGGAGGAGATGCTATATAAATCGTCTAATGTGATTAATAAATAAATAATCTCACTTTTTTGTATTTTTATCAATGGGATTTCAAGAACACAATTAATTTTAATTAAAGACGAAATTAATTTTAATTAAAGACGAAAGTGCATCAAGTTATTCATAAGAACCAACTTAATCCTCTTTCTCAGGGATCTCAGATGAGAGATCCCTGAAAGAGCCACCGACTCCAACTATCGTCTATATATGATCTATACTAGATCTGACCAACTGCTCGTCCTATCTTTTCTACGATCTTGACAGTTTACCTTTATCTCAATAGAGTCTTTTTAGTGATATGTTTCGATCATCTCCATTACTTAGAAAAAGTGAGCCACTGATTCAGGTATAAGATATTATCATTACCGCCATGATCTAGTTCGGTTCGATTTTAATAAGAAATAGAACGAATTAAATATTACAACTATTTTGGTTCAATTCGATTTTTTTTAAAGAAGAAAATGTAAATTTTGTGCTTTTTTATTTTCGATAATGTGTTGATTACTCTAAATTTTTATTGATAGTTTGAATAATATAACTTTGTTGATTGTACCAAAATCATTCAATTCTTGATTCTACAAATCAAAACTAAATTAATTTAAATTGAAGTAATTAGTTCGATTTGTTTTAGTTTGATTCATATGATTCTGGACAAAAATCTCCACCCTGACATTGAACCTTGATCCGTGTATAATTTACAAAAGTTTATATCATATTTTAGTCAAACTATTTATACGTGTAGCGTGACACCCTTAGATGGGTGTGACAAAATTGTAATTATTAGTTTAAATACACGAGACGTAAAACATAATGTCAGATTGTGCCACAAGTAAATTCGATAAATCAATAAGCAAATCAGGATGTACTTGTAGCAAGATTAATCATATATTAGTTAAACATTAATAAAAATATTATCAAAGAAATACGTAATACTAAAATTTCTTCAATTATGTCTAGTATTAAATGTACTTATAATGTTTGATATTTATTAATGGTACGTTAATATAGTATTAAATGTACTTATTCAATCTAATAGAATCGTATTTTATGAATAAAATGTGACCAATTAACTAATCAACGAAGGGAAAAAGAAAAATTTATTCTTAAAATTGCTTTTTGTTTCATTCCTCCAGTTTTTGTAATTCTATTTATAAAATCTGAGGAGATATATTCACAACAAATCAGAGTGGCGCAGCGGAAGCGTGGTGGGCCCATAACCCACAGGTCCCAGGATCGAAACCTGGCTCTGATAAGAGAGCAAGCTTCTCTTCCCACTCAACCTTTTTCTACCCTACTTTTACCTTTTCCAAATTAAAAGATCATAATTAACAAAATTTTCAGAATAGAGCAATGCTTCGTTATTGTTTTCATTTTTTCCATTTTCACATTCATCAGTTTCGGAATTTGGATACCCCGACTATTATGAACAACGCGACCAAGTTTCAAAAACTCGAGCTTGTACAAAACATTCACGTTCAACACATTTTTTTACGATGAATTTCCAGTGATTTCCTCGTTATTTCACGCGTATAAATGGTCGGGATATAATGTTGGATAAATAAATAGTAACAAAGAACATGTAATTCTCGAATTTGCCTAGTAAAAATAGAACAAGAAACAGTATACTCAAAATATAGATACCATATAGATAGAGCAACAACAAATAGATAATTTAGAGAAATGCTCTCTGTTAGTATGTTAAGAAACTACACATCGTGTATAGCTATTTGAGTTTGATTCCTGTATCTAAATTATGCTATTTAAATATATAAAAAAAAGGCAACACCAGTAAGTTAAAGGTGGGAGAAATCTTGATTCACCCCATTGAATGCTCTATATATTCTAAACTATGCTGATATTCCTGTAGCTTCCTTTGGTATCAGAAATAGGAAACAGACTGGGACGAAGATGGAGAAGAACTGAATAATGATTCCTAAGAGAAGGTTGTCGAAAGAACCCGAAGAGACATTCAGAATTGAAGCCAGTGCCGCACCTACGAATGATCCAATTGTTGATCCTAAGTTGTTTATAGACATAAAGAGTGCAAATAAAGTTCCTTCAATCCCAGGTGGGCAAAGCTGTCCTGATAAGACGAGGAAAGGCATGAACCTGTGATGAAATAGAGAATTGAGTGAGTTTGATAAGCGCACGACTTCAAGATTCATGGTCCGGCTATTTATACATACATAAATCCTGTTACGTAGCCAAGTGAGTTTTATGTATGGATAGCTAATACTAAATGAAATGTGAGCCAAAACAAACAAATATATAAAAGTAATGCATGAATTCTTGATTCGGGGTGTAACAATCTACCGCAACAAAAACAACTTTCCAATACCAAATTTGAACTACGTACTTAAATTGATTGACGCCGTCTGCAAGAGCTGAACCAAAAAGCACCATGACCTTGTCTGATATGCCTAATGAAATATTTGATCTAGACACCAAAACTCCGTCCAGAAGAATCAAAATAGACAACCCAATATGAGTGCACCTGCAAAATATTCATAGATATCAAAAGGATATATAATTTAGAAAAACAAATCCCATGATCTTCTTTTCATTGAATTTTTAAGAAAACAAATAAAGAAATGGGTACAAGACAAACTTACAATAGAATCCTTCTCAATTTCATCTTCTTCAAGAACCGGTTATAAATAAAGGTTCCAACCATGAGGCTTAACCACCCAATAACCCGTGTTGTGCCCAAGAAGGATGCTTCCAGTTTCAAAATTTCTGTCTGGTAATAAAACATAACCGTTGATAGATTTGGAAAAGTCACATGTGCTAGGAAAAACCAAGCCATTGGTCTAGACTTCCCAAGAGAGTGTGAGAACCAGAAACAATCATTAGTTTGATAAATCAATGCACAATAATAAGAGTGAAATTTGAAAAAATGGTATGATGCTCAAGTCAATCTCAGCATTTCAAAACAACCAGCTTTAAACTATCGACTCACTGCATGGAGTAGCATCGTCATCTGTTGCTTAACTAAATTATCCTCAAAACTAGATTTGTAATCTTTTCTTTGTAGAGTACAAAAATATTGACTAATTCACAGTGAAGGTCTAAAGGGTAGCTCTACTTGTCTTAGGTTTACCTCAAAAATCCAGTGCATCTCTTTTAGTGGAGTCTTATTTGTTTACGTCCATATAGTGATTACGGATATAAACAATTTAACTCTTTCTCATGCATGCACACTGATTTAATGTATTTCAAATGTAGAACAATAAAAAAGAGACAAGTTAAATATGAACCAGCTCAATTAAAAAGAATCACCTTAAAATGATTGGCTGCCGAAAAGCCCTAAACAATGTAAACGTGGCAATTTTCAGAGAATGAAACCATCGTGTTGCCAAGGATCCATCTTTTTTAGATGCCTGGGATTTACTCATGGTAACTCTTCCTTTTCTGGTACTTTTCTGGCTCTTCTTTCGCTTCGAAACACTGGTTTTGGACTTCTCAGCAGAAATATTATCTTTGTGGAAAGAACTATCATTCATTGAGTGGGAGTCTCCATTTGAAGTAGAACGTTCAGGAAACTCATTACTGATTACAGAACTCTCCTCCACTAAACAACATGAAAATAGCTGGATGGTCGGTAAAGCTGAAAAAAGTAAAAATATATTATTTATCTGTAAATTAGTTAGTGCATATCCTCCAAGCAAACTCCCACAGATTCCTCCCAAAGCCATTGTCATCCAAGATATGGACTGAAGATCACCAGCAAATGAGGCCCTGTTCATGTACACTTGTAAGAAATTAATTCATGTTCTATTAGCTGATAAAAAGCAAAAAAATAAAGAGAGAGAGAGATAGATTCAGAGGACAAAGCATTGAAAACAAGCTAAGAAGCATAGACATGGACACACTGACACGTGATTTTTACAAATGTAGGGCATGAATAAGTCAATTTAAATTTTTTAAATAAATACGTTTACATATTATGTCTTTATTTTTGTATGTATCCTTTTTAATAAAATCAATACTTTTTATAGTTATGGTTTTGTTGGTAAAATCTTTTAAATCAGATGAGTAGCCATTTGGTACATTGAAATAACTTTTAGTTAAACTAAATATTACTAGTGCTAGAGAAAGAAAAATAGATATTAGCAGATGAAAAAAAAAAAATCGACATGAAGTTCGCGTTGGAAACATGTCTTGGAGTATCCGAGAAGTGTCGGTTGTTTGACATGACATCATACGACAAGTGTGTTAGAAACGAACATGCTACCCTTGTAGCAGTTTCCATGCTTCATGGAGTACAAGAATGTTCACAATAGGCTTCAGTACACCAACAGTAGATACAAACATAGATAAACCTGTTATAATTGGGTTGGTGAACTTTGGGCCTGAACAATGTGTCAAATTAAGATAATGCAAAAGTTACAGTTGACGACAAAACGTGTTTAGATATGCCAATTGTCACAGTATGACTCAGCAAATTGTACTTGACTATAGGGGTCAACGTATTTTACTGAAAGTTCAAAATTATAAGGCCAATTAAACAATTCAAGATTTCACACATAACTTTACAGGATTATAAAGACAATCAAGTTTATTAATTTGAGTGCAAAGTTCAAGCATGATCATTAGCCTGAAACTGTTAGCTTTTGCATCAAATCAACACTTCGATCTTTGCTGCAAATATCACTGACTGAAAAGTTATGTCTATATGGGAAATAGTCAAACTACAGGTGCATATTACCCACTTCTGTATCGAAAGTTACCCATTGACAGATTCATGTTGTTCAACTCCAGTCTGACTTCAAAAGGAACTTAACTTGCAGTCAGTGATCAATTGACAAGAATTGAACCCTTAGCTGATTACAAGCAGCAAACTAGTCTGAAAAATTAGTCGAAAGGCTAATTTTCGGGACAATGGCTGAACATACCATACGTGTGGCAAATTATGAAAATAGCGCATTATGTTTCACAATTTATAAAGATAAAACATTTAACACCTTAACCAGAAAAATGTGAATGGAAAATATGACCGGCCTTGAAAAAGAGAGAGACCACGTATTTAATTGTGGAAACATACCGTTCAGATCTCACTGCCTCAGCTATCATGGCATCAATTACAACATCAGCCATTGCAGAGCCCAGATTTTGCACTGTTAGAAGAATCATGAGGGGCACACTCGAACTCCGTAAGGCATAGCTCAGGCTTAAAATGAGCCATGGGAAAAGAGAAAGCAGGGTGGCTAGTACTAAGTAAGGTATCCTTTTTCTTCCTCGAATTGGTATGCAATCAGATAAAATTCTGCGGAATTCACATCATACTTCAGCATGACTCAAAACAAAAATGACCAACTTTTGAACAGAAGTTTCAAAGTCGAACCACTATCATAATAAAGAGCCCTGAGAGTTACAGTTATTCAGCTCACTTTAACACGCAATAGGAAAAAATCTGCTTATAGCCTATTGTCCTGACCAAGAGAGGCTTTCCTGTCCACTAAAAAAAGCATAATTGACATGATTGGACATAATTCTATAGGTTAATGTGTAGCTCTGTTATTTTTGCATCAACCATATCTTTATTTCTGAAAACAAGGTTTCATATTAGATATTCTCATTATTGTTCGAATTGAAGAGTGATTGAACATATTTCGATAGAACAATTAATTTATGGCATAAAAGCTTTAAATTTTAGCTCATTTTTAGGCCAAACCATGTAATATTGGTCATTTGGCCCGATCCCCGTACCAGTTGAACTAGAATATATTAAACCTAAAAAAATCAAATCAAATTTAATTTATGGCCGGAGGCAGGAATGAAAGAACTCTTTGGACACAGCCTAGGGGGCTTTTTTGAGGGCTTCTAGTATTACACAAGAAGCGCAGCTAGATAGCATATGGGTGTATGTTTGAATCAAGCTAGACTAGTATTACATAAGAAGCACAGCTGGATAGTCTGTATATCTAAATCAAGTTTGTATTTCATGGGAAGCATAGCCAGATACTTACCCATATAATGGTTTAATACTCCATGGGAAAAATGCTATTGAGGTCACAAATTGAGAAGCTGAGGGTGATAACTTTAGATTGTCTTTTAGCTGGTATGAGACAGCAGTCCATACGAACGACCTGAAACCCTGCTCCCATAGAATCATGGAGACATAAGAGTGCAGAATTAGAATTCACAACATATAACTTCAACGAATATAAGAATGCAACAGGTAACCATCAATAGTCATCAAATCTTCAAAAGGTGTTCAAAATGATACACTGTTATTGAATGTTTTTCTGATATCCATCGTATAGTATACTATGAAATGAAATTTAGTTTACCCTAATAAAATGATTCACAACCACTGGTTTTAATTTTCTGCATCCAGAAGCTAACTAATTTACAAATAAAAATACTTTATGCTTAATAGATTGCAATGAATAAAGGAACAATCGAGAAAAAGACTGTAAATCTACTAAATAACCCACAGAAAAAATTGCATTTCCATCACTTTGATTGCACATTCAGCAAGCAGGATTATTAGCAAGATCGAAAAAGATTTTCATGAATAAGGAAACGGATAAACGTATTATACAATACTCCTGAAACAATGCCAACAGAAGTTAGCTGCTTAGGAGTAAAATACCCACCAATTTCTTGGAAGTTTGGTTCAATACAAAAAATACAAATTGCCTACGTATCTTGAATTACTAATGTCATAGTGATCTATCCATTATGTCTAGGTTAGGTTATTATAAATCAAGATGAAAAAAGTTTGAGTGAATATCTTGCAAGCTGGAAGCTTTGACGGTATCCATTGCACATTGTTTCACCTTAGAATTAGAAAAGCATTTTACCTGCCCCACATTTTTCCTTTGTTGAGGTTAATCATAAAACTCACGCAAACCAAATTTTAGGCCCTTGATTTAATAAAAATTGCCACATCTCAAATTTTCCACACTAAAATAATTTATCATGCTGTTTTATTCTAACAGGTCTCTGGATTCCACTCGACCGATTGACCAAAGCCATACTCCGTTCTAATATGGTATGTGCTACACGGATCCTATACTTCCCACCTTGCATTCTTAAGGTCATTCAATGAATATTATTATCTCCAAATTTCACCATTTTATTAACAAAAATGTATATCTTGATTGAAAGGCATAGAGATATTTAAAAAAAAATAGTGACCGAAAACTACTATCCTTTATCAATAGCTATTAGCAAATATGGTGTCCCTCTTTTCAAAAGACAATCGAGTCTATCTGAAACATGTCTTCTTGTAATAACTCATAGGTAATTTCCACTGCATGTAATCTATGGAGTTACAAATGCATATAAGATGATGTATTTTAGACCAATTTTCCCCCCATTATAGTCTAATGCGAGGCAATTATCTTCACATGGAACTAGCACCCTCATGAGCAGCCACTAAATCATGCTACAAGAATAATATTTAGACACGTAAAATACCAGAAAGCATCACGTGACAGACTGCTGGCTGCCAAATCAGTGTCTCCACACATTTGCTCATTATTATTCCGTTATTTATAGCTATTTAACACTGATAACAAGAGAAAATTTAAATCTTATTCCTGCCCGATGCAGAAATGGAGCAAATCTACCATTTATCAATGCAATTCAAGTGGAGTTGCCTTAATAATCTTGAAACATAAGGTCCCCAAACTGGAAAATTGTCAAATATGATAGTTTCGTCATTTTCTGATCACAATAATTTCATGAAACATCATGTTTGTGGAAATTTTAAATAGGAAATTCTAAACGTGTTCGTAGGAAAACTAAAAACTCAGAATATAACAAACCAAGAAATCCAAAACAAGAAACCAATAAATCATAAAACACATAAAAAATTCCATCACTGAAATTATTTCCAAGATAGAAAAACCCCATCGAGAAAACTAATGCAAGAACATATAATATTAATCGGGCGAATCAAGAGAACCTGGGTGAAGTAAATGAAGCAAGCCAGCCATAAAAATGAGGCTCCAAAAGCGATCTGTAGCTGCTTTAACCAATGTAACATTTTTATTTTTGGTGATTTTGCTTAACGCCCCTGCCACCCCGATTATCTTTCGGAAAATTTTAATCGAGGCTTCTGACTTCTTCTTCTTCCGTTTCTTCAATCTTTATAGATATACACACAATCAAGAAAACAAAAGGAGAAGCTTATGGGAGAGATTACATTCAATTCTTTGCGTATAAACTCTGCACTTTTACCTTCAATTCTCCCTCTTCCGTTTTTCCCAAACTGGTACGACTTGCTGCAAAGTCGTAATAACCGTTCCTTTTTTTATTTTTATTTTTATTTTTGTGGTAATATTAAAAAAATAAAATAATTTCATGTTCAATAAATATTATATTTCATATTTCTAATTTTGAGTATCATATATTATTTACACATAATCACCTTAAAAATTAATCAATGATTAAATATAAATTATTGCATACCCGAATTGCCCTTGAAGCCTTAACGCCACGGTCTATTATCAAAACTAATCCCGTTCGTTAGTAAACCTTATCATCCATTTCATTAATCGCGATGAATTGAATTTAATTGCGTCGATGCATTCTTCTATATGTGACTTTTCTTTTTATTGCATATTTAAGCACGATTCCTCAACTAAGATGTTAATGGGTTTTTTTTTAAAAAATTCAAATTCTGGAGTCCCGTATAAGAATTTTAATGAAATGTGTTAAAATTTAGACATCTTCAATGTATCGTAGATTTATAAGGATTTCATTAATAAAAAAAAATTCAAAATATTTGGATGGATTTCAATCTTATATATACATGTCACAAATTATTTTGAAATTTTGCAATTTTTATTTTAATGATATTCTATAGAAATTTATTAAAAAAATTTATCCGTTAAAATTCATTAAAATCTTAGTTGTGGTAATAAGTTTATAATCGTTTAAAATTCATGAAACTCCAAAAAAGTCGTTTTGACTATTTCAGTTAAAACCAAGCTAAAAATTCAAAACGCGAAAAACGATTAGATTTTGTCAATAGCGGGATAACTTAATTGAGAAAGTTATGAATTTTCTGAAGGTCACAAGTTCGATTCCGTTTCACCGCAATTCAATACAAATGAATTTTCTTTTTACATGCCCCGTACAAAATTTCAACGCCTATAATAAATTGGTAGATGGCTGAGATTCAAACTCGAGTCACCAACGTGGAATTTTAATGCCTTAACCACAATGGTAACCAATTTTATTTTATTATATAAGTAAAATAACTAATCAATTTTTCAAAATTAGAACGTAAACGTGTTTTTCATTTTTTTGTTTTTAAAAAAAATTGTTAAAAATGATAAAAAAAAACGCATTTTCAGCAATCTCAAAATACAAAGTCCAAAATAAATTTAAAATTTAAAACTCAAAACTGAAATACGAAAAGAATCGCTCATGCATTTTGGCCCTTGTTTAAACTAGTTTTTCATCAATGGAAATTAGAAATAAGTTACATATTTTTACTCAAAAGCATGGGCACAAAGCTCAATGTGAAGGAAGAAAATATTTACTTTAAATTAGAAGGGTATAAAAGTCATTTTGCATTACAAATTACTGACCAATGACGAAATGTATCATTTCAAGAAAACTTCATAATCACAGTCCATTTGTAAAGAAAACCGCATGGCCAGACTGTTCATTTCCATCAGTTTCTTCTCACACAAAACACCTATAAGAGAAAGCTGAGGCAAGAAAAAGCTTGAGCCCATTTTTTTTCTCTATTAACTCTTTGATCTTCAAGAATGGCAGGCCCTTTAGAAGACAATCTTACTATGGAAGTCAGAGAGGAGGAGATGATATCACCACTGAATGGAGATTCATCTCTCAGAATAGCCCATTTTCTCAGGCCTACTGTCACCTTTATTGATGGTCCAGTTTTTGATCTTCCATTGGATTCTGTAAATCCCACCATGATTGAAAGCTCGGTGCATTTGAAGGCAAACTTTGTTGGGTGGAGACACCCACAGAAAGATTGGAAAGCTTGGGTAAATCGCATGCAATCTTTTCATCATTCTACCTGGAGACAAGCTGGGATTCATGATGCCATAATAAACTCCACGTTCGAGATTCATCGAAATACTGATCTGATTTTAGGGGTTGCAGAGAAGTGGTGTTCGAAGACTAACACATTTGTGTTTCCATGGGGAGAAGCTACAATCACCTTGGAAGATATGATGATTCTTGGATGTTATTCGGTTTTGGGTGACTCGGTTTTGAGTCCCACTGGAGACTTGGAGTGGGAAATGACTGTAGATAAATTACACAAGGCGCGCTCAGATATTACCCGGGGTAAGGCAAAGAAAGCCAGCCAGTCTACCTGGATGGTTAAATTCATGGACTGTGGTAGCAAAATCGAGCACGAAGCATTTCTTGCTCACTGGCTGTCAAGGTTTGTCTTTCCAGTATACGACTGTGATACTATAGGAAGGACTGTTCTCCCCATCGCAGTCCGTTTAGCTAGAGGTATTAAACTTGCACTTGCACCTGCAGTTCTTGCTATTATTTACAAAAATTTGAGTTCACTAAAAGGGGCACTTGTTGCTTCAAGAAAATTAGAAACTAGAAAAGGAAAGAATGTTCTTGAAGTTAAGCTTACAGCCCCATTACAACTGGTTCAAGCTTGGGTTTGGGAGAGATTTCTAGCACTACGTCCCAAGCCTAATTCGACTAAACTTGGTGAGCCAAGATTGGCTCGATGGCATGACTTAAAGAAAGTGGGAACCATGAATGTGGTATTGGCTATAGATCGTGCTGCAGAAGATTTTACTTGGCGCCCTTACATGAGGGCTGAAAACAGCTCCTTGCCTCACATGATTTACAAGGAAAAAGAATATTGGGTATTGGTTGACTCCTGTTTGGGCGATGAATTTGAGGGGCTTGTTCGATGCTTGAGAACTAGCGAGCTTGTTGGCCTAGAAGTAGGTTGCATAGAGCAATATCTCCCACATCGTGTGGCCATGCAATTTGGCATGGATCAAGATGTTCCAGGTTGTGTAGCACGAGTTAATGAGAGAATTGATATAGCTTGGAGTAACTACACTAGGACAATTGGAGATGCCATATTGTATATACCAGCACGACTTTTTGAATCAGATGTCACAACTCGATACATGAAATGGTGGAAGAAATTAAGGTTTACTAGAAGTGGTATGACTGAGACTCGTAAAGAAGCAAAGAGTAAATCCAGGGGTTCTAAAATAGAAGAAATGAAAGGCTTCTCCAAAATGAAATCAGTGGTTGATGCCCTTGCTTCTCCTTCCAGTTTACCTCCCAAGTCCAATAGTATGAAAGCAGGAGTTTCAGGCATTAAGGATAACAGCACAGTACGTAAAACTTTAAAGGAAGAGATCAGTGGCATTAGGTTGCCTCAAAAGGATGCTCAAAGGATTAGTTTATCTTCTGCTAATGATGGAACCATGGATGATTTTCACGAACATGGTATTTCTGAGGAGTCAAAAAGAGAAGTAATGGTAATCACATCAGGGAAGAAATCTGATAAGGATGGTACAGCTAAAGCTGGTTCAGAAGTAAACGCTACTCCCAAGGGTTATAAAAGAGAAGAAATGGAAGGTTTCTTCAAAATGGAATCAGTGGATGATGTCCTCGCTCCTCCTCCCGGTTGTCCTCCCAAGCCCAATAGTATGAAAGCAGGGGTTTCAGGCATCGAGGATAACATGGTAGGTAAAAATTTTAAGGAAGAGAACGATGGAATTAGGTTGCCTCAAAAGGGTGCTCAAAGGAAGAATACTTTATCTTGTGCTAATGATGGAACTAAGGATGATTTTCATGGTCACGGTATTTCTGAGACGTCAAAAAGAGGAGTAATGGAAATAATATCAGGGAAGAAATCTGATGAGGATGGTTCAACTAAAGCTGGTTCAGATGGAAAGACTATGTCCAAGGGTTCTAAAAGAGAAGAAATGGAAGGCTTCTTCAAAATGAAATCAGTGGAAGAAGTCCTTGCTCCTCCCCCAGGTTTTCCTCCCAAGACCAATAGTATGAAAGCAGGGGTTTCATGCATCAAGGATAACAGCATATTAGGTATAATTTTTAAGGAAGAGAGCAATGGAATTAGGTTGACTCAAAAGGATGCTCAAAGGAAGAGTACTTCATCTTGCACTATTAATGGAACTAAGGATGATTTTCATGGACATGATATTTCTGAGAGGTCAAAAAGAAAAGTAATTGAAAGTTTATCAGGGAAGAAATCCGTCAAGGTTGCCCTTGTTCCTCCTCCACCAGATTTTAGTCCCAAGTGCACTAGGGTGGAAGCAGGGGATTCAGGTTTTAAGGATAAAGAAAGAGGAGTCGAAATGTTTGTAGTTGAGAGTGATGTCAACGGTCAAACTCAGGATGAACCTGCAGAACTGAAGCTTGAGGACGAATGTGCAGGACTTAAAAAATCCTGGCGAGATGCAGTAAATTATAAAAGTGAAGAACATGCTGAAAGTTGCTGCCAGACAATCCTTGAGGCACCTGGAATGGGACTTGAGGAGAGGATCTGCACTATTGAGAAATTGTGTGCTTGGTTAAAAGCAGGAAATTGCTGTCTTGGTGACATTGAACTTTGCAAGAGATCAAATTAACTTCATTTGTGCGGATTATTAGGGGATTTGCCATTTTAATCTAGTTAACAATCAAGTATGAGATAGCCTCCAGTTTTTCCAAAATTTGCATTCTAAAAATGTTTTTGATAATTTTTGGGTTTACTAATTAGTTACAATTGATTTATGCAGTTTTCCATCTACTTGTTCTCTGTTTTGATATCCAGTTGCATATATATCAGTGTCTATTTTGTTTATAGAAGATTATTTCTACGTTGGCATGTATATTTTAGTATGGCACGCAGAAATACAATTATATATGATATTGAAACATATGTATTAAACAACAGAAAAATGCGGATTAAGCAATTCCAGTTTCAGAAGTTAGTTTGTATCTTCACGCTTGACACTGATTTGTTCATTTGATATTGTAATCGGTACAAGACAAAAATAATATTTTCTTGAATCTCTAAAAACTAGACATCATGACGTTCTTCCAGAATTTGATTCAAACGGGAGATGATTGAGGTAAATCATGACGCAGAAACGAAAATTTCATGTGGTGGCTGTTAATCTAATTTTCAATAAAGCAGATGGTAAGAACTTCAAAATCGAACATAACTAGCATTGAATCAACCAACACAGAATTTGTCCTAGAAAATTAATCACATTCCAGGTCATTTGCATCAATTGATTGACTTTTTCGAGTTATAACCATCGCTATAATTGTGAATTTCCAGTTAAAAGAACCTGCTCAATTTTCCTTCATCGTCTCTGATCTTGCTATTTCACTCTGAATAAATATATCTTGACTACTTTTAACAGCAACTTATTCTTCCAAGAACTATCAATCTATCCGATTTTATATAGAATGAAATCAACTGTATGAGGAATATTTACAGCATGCACCAGTAAAACGAGCATGCATGTAATGGCAGGAGTATACCTACATACATCACTTACACACGAGTAACATTATAGTAAGTTATAGAAGATCTAGGAAACAAATGCTAAAGGTTTGAAGAAACTAAACAAGAGCACTTCTCATTTGTCCTGGCAAGGCATTGTCATGAACTATAGTCTACGATAATCCAAGCTTTCAAATGGAAAACATAATAATTGGTTCTGATGATGTATCTCATAGATTTTCACAATCCTAATTCCAGCTTTAAAAAGGAAAATGAAATAGTTGGTTATCATTGAAGAAAGAAAGATCCTAGTTGCGATAATCCAGATCACCACACAGAAAGACTATCGAGCAATTATATTGATGTCAGTCCAGGATGCAAACTTCAAATCGAAGTAATCATAGAGAGCAATTTCATCGGTCTATATTTCTGAGAAGTTCCATATTCAACTATCAAACCAACTGTGCGAAAGTAGCATAAAACAGTCAATTTGATTTCATGTATACTCTTGTTATCATAATTACTTCAAAAGAGAAAAGTAAGCAACATCTTTCACATAAAATGTTTGAGAATCGAAAGACAACATATTAGCCTTATCACAATTAAGGACTGGAAAATTACATATCAAGACCATAGGTGCAAAAGCAGAATAAAAGGGAAAGTGAGAGTTTAACAATCTTGCAAAGTAACTATGTCATCAAGACAGGGACTCTTTTAACCAAGCGCATAATTTCTCAATAGTGCAGATCCTCTCCTCAAGTCTCATTCCAGCTGGCTCAGGGGTTGTCAGACTGCAACTTTTGGCATGTCCTTCACTTCTATTTTCACTGCTTTCACCTCCAAGCACTTCAACTCCTGTTTCTTTATCGTGAACACCAAGATTTTCTGCTTCCACCCTATCACGCTTGGGACTAAAATCCAAATCCAATGAAGGAGGAACAAGGGCATCCGTATCTGATTTAGTACCTGAGTAACTTTCCATTAGTTTCTTTTTTGACCTCTCAGAAATACCATGTCCTTGAAAATCAGATGAAGATAAAGTAATCTTCCTTTGAGGATCCTTTTGAGGAAAAATATTTTGAATGCTTTCAACCTGAAATTTTTTACCTACCGTATCTTTATCCTTAATGCCTGAAACTCCAGCTTTCACAGTATTGGACTTGGGAGGAAAACCGGGAGGAGCAAGGTTATCATCCTCTAAATTAATTTTCAACAAGCCTTCCAATTCTTCTCGTTTAGAACCCCTGGATGTACTCTTGCCATCTTTACCAGCCTCAGTCGTACCACTTCTAGCAAACTTCAATTTCTCCCACCATTTCAAGTATCGAGTTGTGACATCTGACTCAAAAAGTCTTGCCGGTATATACAATATGGAATCAACAATTGTCCTGGTATAATTACTCCAAGCAACATCCGAACTCCCATTAACTCGAGCTACACAACCTGGAAGATCTTGATCCATGCCAAACTGCATGGCCACACGATGTGGGAGATACTGCTCTATGCAATCTGCCTCTAGGCTAACAAGCTCGCTTGTTCTCAAGCATCGCACAAGCCCCTGAACTTTACCATTCAAACCGGATTCATCCAATACCCAATGATCCTTCTCCTTGTAAACCATGTCAGGCAAGGAGTTGTTTAAAGCCCTCATATAAGGGCGCCAAATAAAACTTTCTTCAGCATGATCTAGTTCATCTAAAACATTCTCCAATTCCATTTTCTTTAAGCCATGCCAGAGAGCCAATCTTGGCTCACCACATCCCACTGAATTAGGCTTGGGACTTAATGTTGGGAATCTCTCCCAAATCCAAGCTTGAACCAATTGGAGTGGGGCTGCAACCTGAACCTTAAGAACCTTTTTTTTTCCTTCTCCAATTCCTGATTTTCTGGAAGCAACTATAACCTCTTGAAGCAAACTCAAATTTTTGTAAATACTAGCAAGAACTGCAGGTGCAAGTGCAATTTTAGTTCCTCTAACTAAATGGACACTGATGGGAAAAACAGTTCCGAGTACAAGGTCGTGTCCACAAGGGAAAACAAACCTTGACAGCCAGTAAGCAAGAAATGCCTCATGCTCGATTTCACTTCCACTGTCCCTGAATTTCCTCATCCAGGCACACTGGCTGGCTCTCTGCACTTTACCGACGATAATATGGGATCGAGCCTCATGTAGTTTCCGTATCATTTCTTCTCCATCTCCAGGGGGGACTAAAACTGAATCGCCCAAAACAGAGAAACCCCCAAGAAACATCATGTCTTCCAACGTTATTGTAGCTTCTCCCCATGAAAACACAAACGTATTGGTCTTGGAACACCACTTCTCCGCAACCCCTAAAATCAGATCATCACTTCGGTGAATCTTGAAGGTTGAGTTCATTATAGCATCATGAATCCCAACTTGTTTCCAGGTAGAATGGTGCAAAGATTGCATACGACATACCCATCTTTTCCAGTCTTTCTTTGGGTATCTCCACCCAACAAAGGTCGTCTTCAAAGGCACAGAGTTTTCAACCATGGTGGGATTTACAGAATCCACTGGAGGATCAAAAACAGGACCATGAATGGAGGTGACAGAGGGCCTTAGAAAATAAGCGATTCTGATAGATGAAACTCCACTCGTTGTTGAAATTATCTCCTCCTCCCTCACTTCCATAATAAGATTTTCTTCAGAAGGTCCTACCATTGTTGGGTATCATACAGTTCTCAAGGAAGAAAATGGGACGTTTGAAATTCTCTTCTGCCTGTAGTTATCAATGAACAATGCATTAATCTTCATCTCTGCACAATTTCCTTATTTGGTTTGTCAGGTTACTACTGCAGAGCTCATATATCAGACACAAAAAGTGCAAACATGGTTGGTACATGAACAAGAATTGCTCCTAAATGCGTCTTGAACCTCAAATTATTGAAACTGAGGTATCCAACGTTACAGTATTTACTCGATTGCGTGAGTCTACTCTCAACTGTGAGGCTGATTTGATGCATGAAAATAGATTTTAATCATCCAACTTCTTGTCAAAGTACTTGGAAATTATAATGACCATCAACTAAATAAATTTTTAATAAATATATTGGGAAGCGGAATATACAATTATTTTTCATGTTTATGAATAATTTGACGACTTTGATAATTAACATTCACGTTTATGCTACATAAATATTTTGTGGGTCTAATTAAAATTTCCGTTAGCTTGACCCATGGAATCAATTTTTAGCTACTAATACATAAAAATTATAAAGTTGGGCGAATAAATTTTGACAATTTAGCCCCTTTTTGACAACAATATTTTTCAAACTCTTTTTTCTATATACTCATTTTCAACTGAATATTCACGTAATAAAATATTCTGTATATAAATCCAAAAAGTTTCTTCAATTTTTAACCATACATTCTACTAAAAATCACAATTCAAAACCTTTTTTTTCCCCCAAAAGTATGGTTGTCAAACATGGGCTGAAAGTTTAGGGACCATTTAAGAACAGTGTATAAAGTTCAAGGATTTAGCCAATTTTTAAACCATTTATAACTTTTCTAGAGGAAATTGCAGACAGGGGCGGACCCAACACCCGGCCAGCCTTGGCGGCCGCCCGTGCTGGATCCGTCGGGAACTAATTTTTTTTTTGTTGACAATGAATAAAATGTTTAGATTATATTCCTAATAATTCATTTTGTTTACAAACATTTCTTGTAGCTCACCTAGGTAGGATTCTTATATTCATATAGGAGTTCTCGATCATTTTTATTGTGTAAGATTTTTAATACTTTAATTTTTACCTTTTATCAAAATTAAATGGGATGGAGAGGTGATTCGAAACCGTGACCACTCTTTAGAATAGTGAGAGGTTAACCATTGTGGCACTCATTGAATTTATTTCTAATCCTACCAGAATAATATATGTTATATTTTAGCGGGTTTAATGAAATTCTAAAAATTTGAACCCATGCTCTTTATTTGAATTATACAAAATATGGTTACAATATCATTTGGTGAATAATGCTAAATTTTACAACAAAAATTATATATATCAGTTTAAATAAAATAATTGTTATATTTAAATTTTAAACCTTATTTGATTTTTTTTTTCAAAATACATTTTTCTTTCTTCTTTCAACCGCACATTTTTCAATAAAATAATATTATATTCAAATTCAAAACTTTTCCTTGTTTTTAACTACATATTTTTCATCAAATCACTATTCCAAAATGAACTTTTTGCAAAAAAATAGACATCAAACGTGACTCTTAATATTTTATTGCAACAACGATCGACAATCCACTGCCGCCCGTGCTGAACCAAAATCCTGAGTCCGTCACTGATTGCAGAAGAAGTCTTTGAACTTTGTAAATACAAATCAATCTTTAAAGTTGAATGAACAATGGCCCATTGTCACATAGATTTATTATAAATATCTTTCCTAAAATTATATATTGAATTTAAAAAAAATTATATTTTTTAATACAATATTTTTTTTATGGAGTTTCATGTCTTATTATAATATTTTTTTTGAAATAGCATTATCAAATGTCTTATCTTGTGGTGTTGCGTTCTGTTTCCCATTCCCCATTTTCATTTCCGTGCAACCTATACATGATTCATTTTAATGGGGCGCCACGATTATTTTGACCTTATCGAACTTTGCATTAGTTAATGCAAAATGTTAATTAGTATAAACAGCAAAATACTATTTATGGACATGCTTCTTATTCTTTGTTAATAGGATCATGACCATGTACTAAATTTAGAAAATTTGACAGCATCAATTCTATCCTAACACTTGGTTTGAAATGAGAGAAATTACCATGGAAATTTCTTCTGAGTTTCTTGACAGACCAGAAAATGACTCTTTCTCTTCAGGGCCAAGGTGAAATTTCCATTACCTTGCCATGAGATTCAGAGTCTGGGATGCAATACAAAAATTATAATTCTGTCATTTTGGTGAAAAGAAGAAAAGCATTCAAACATATTTTTGGAAAAATTTATGGTTCTTTTGTCTAGAATGGTTGAGGGTGAGATAGCACACGGAAAGTAAAGGAAGATGAGTTGTTTTTCCTGTTGCATGTCACAAGAGAAAATCGAGAAAAAGGTCTCGAAGAAGAGCATTCAAGATCACAAGGGAAATAAATCATTGGCTTCGTTTGCTAATATCTCCTACAAATCAGGTTAGCATATATATTTTTATCCCGATTATGCATCTTTGATCTCCATTGTTGTGGATTCGCGTTCCCTTAATCCCTCTTTTCTTTTTCCGTCTGATGATTCATATCTTTCTTATGATTCATTCTCGTTGCATTTATAACCTCTTCTTGGTTCTTGATCCCTTCAATAGTGCACGAAAAAAAAAGACTTGTACCGAGTTTTCAGTTTTTCATTAAATCCCTTTTTTGGATATCAGACTTCACTTATTCCAATTTATTTGTTATTTCTATTATACGAATGTGTATTTGAGTATGTACATAAAGAAAAAGAATATTCACAAATATGTTGTCATGGTTAAAAACAATTAATGAAGGTTTGTGTTAGAAAATGAATCCTATGCAAAATGTATAATGCGAAGTGACATAACTTTTGCTAATATGAATTGAAGATTGATATAAATCGGTCTATTCTAGCATCATATCTATAGTTAGCACATTCATCATAAATAGTAATTCTAACTCCACATCAGCAGCAGTGGGGAATTTTCTGCAATGTATGCAAAAACCTGAGAAGCTATGCTATGTGGAGGTAGAACGCCCACGGGCTGTGAACTTCATTGATATTGTCACCGTCTATTTTGATATCTAAGAACTTGTTTAGAAATGCGGTAATAATATAGGACTTTGTCGCTAGGTATTTAACATGGGATAAGCCGAACTTTGGCTTGATATGAACAGCTTGACATTTTTCATCTCAAATTTGAAACTTACTGTTATGTTTTATTTGAATACCCAAATTTTAGACCGAAATACTTGGTTTTCGTAACAATATAGCTAGCGAGTCAAACTAATTACTTCGTATTACTTCAATGCTCTTTATGATGTGCAGAACTGATTGATTATATAAAATGCAGATAGTAGCAGGAGAAGATATATAACCGAAGAAATAGAAAAACTTGGAAAGGGGAATATTTCTGCTCAGATTTTTACGTTTCATGAGTTGAGTGTTGCTACTCAAGACTTCAACACCAAGACTTTGATAGGTGAAGGTGGTTTTGGGAGGGTGTACAAAGGTCACATCAAAAGCAAAAATATAGTAATTCAACTATCCTTCCTATTTATTACTTTCATTCTCGTCGTCTTCTAAACTTACACATAGTTGCATACTATTATACACCACATTTTAATATTTCTTTTCTATTTCTCTCGTGTTGACGTTTAACAGGATGTTGCAGTCAAGAAACTTGACAGAAATGGCTTCCAAGGAAATCGTGAATTCCTCGTGGAAGTTCTGATTTTGAGTCTTCTTCACCACCCTAACCTTGTTAATTTAGTAGGATATTGTTCTGATGGTGACCAGAGAATATTAGTTTACGAGTACATGGCCAATGGTTCACTCGAGGATCATCTCCTGAGTACGTCTGACAGCTTCCCCTATGCTATCTCGACTCAACAAAGTCTCGTCTGTTCATTTTACATGTAAAACTCTGATTAGACCAACTTTGCTTCACAGATATAGGTCCGGACAAAAAGCCTCTTGATTGGAACACGAGAATAAAAGTTGCAGCAGGAGCAGCAAAAGGACTTGAATATTTGCACGAGACAGCTGATCCTCCAGTGATTTACAGAGATTTTAAAGCGTCCAACATACTTTTAGACGAGAGCTTCAACCCAAGACTTTCTGATTTTGGACTCGCCAAGTTAGGTCCTACTGGTGACAAAACACATGTTTCTACCAGGGTAATGGGAACCTATGGTTATTGTGCACCCGAGTATGCATCCACAGGTAAGTTGACTACAAAGTCGGACGTGTACAGCTTTGGGGTCGTGTTTTTGGAGTTAATCACAGGTCGGAGAGTCATTGACAATTCAAGACCAAGTGAAGAGCAGAACTTAATTACTTGGGTACGTCAGCAAATCTCAACACCTCTCAATGACCAAACCATGCATTATGCAGAATAACTACTCGAAAATATCAGTGTTTAAAAAGTTACTGGAACAAGTTTCTATGTTTCAAATCTAGACCCTTTTCTAGAGGGCCCGAAAGCCTGAAATCTAATAGAAAGTTGAGATTAATGTTTCTATATATCCTAAATGGCAGGTACAACCTTTGTTCAAAGACAAGAAAAAGTTCCATTTGATGGCGGATCCATTGCTCGATAGAAACTACCCAGAAAAGGCGCTCTGTCAAGCTCTTGCAGTTGCGGCTATGTGTCTCCAAGAAGAAGCTTCTACACGGCCTTTTATCGGCGACATTGTAACTGCTCTAGAGTATCTATCTGTAGGCAAGAGCCAAGCTGAAAATGAAGAAGAAGAAGAAGAAGCACAAGAATCATCTGCAGAAAATACTGGAAATAATACACCAGATGATAATTAGAGAGGTATGAAAATTGTGTAAATGAAATCAAATGAACATAAGCCCACTTTTCTGAAAAGTTTATAGAATATTTTTGCAAAGTTTTTTGTTTTTGTATATATTCGCGTAATGTTAATCAGTGTTGGATAAGATTTTGGAGTAGAATATGGCATTTCTTTGTCATTATCAGGCCGTAATTCCTACATGCGAGAGTAATAATCAACAAAAGTAGAAACCTATGCAAGTTACACCACTTTGTACACAAAAAAGAGGTACAAAATAATTTCATGAATTTCAAAACACAAGAACTGTGCTTCTTAACTCCTTTCCTTCTGAGTTAATTTCGCCGATGCTGACCTGACATCAATTGTAAATTCACCGTGTACACCTTGAAGATCATCACTGACTTAAAGAGGTAAGATTCCACAATTTTCCAGAAAATTTGGTGATGATTTCTAGCTAATCAAATTCCAGAATTTTCCTCAAGAATGCCGACATGTGAGAAAAACCTAGAATGCAACAATAATTTAAAAGCTCACCGCCCTATGCATCAATAAATATGTTCTTGCCTACTGTAATTTGTGAGAGAGTAAAGAATGAGAGAGAGAGTGTGTGTGCGCGCGCGCACGCAGGGAGGTGTGAGCTTCCAAGCGTGTTAGATGTGTTTAATATTATTATATTGATTAGTGTCCTCATGTGTGTCAATCTAAATTGTGTAAATCCATTTTATTAATAAAATCATTTTCTTTTAGAGTTCAAACTCAACAAATTGGTATCAGAGCTCAACAATTTAGTATCAAAGCGAGGCACTTGAGGATGAATTTTTGAGCTTTGAGTGTTTGTACACAAAAGGAGATTGTGAGGCTTTTGTAAAACTTGCTTGATTATGAAGAGATAAATCAAGTCACGATGAACAGCTTACAAGCGGTAGGCGGAGTAAAGAAGCTCAATAATCAAAATTACACAACATAGCAAAGTTGCATGGAGTCATATATTTAAGGGCAAGACTTGTGGGAAGTAGTTAGTGGAAGTGACGTGATGTTACTAGAAGAGGTTGGAACTCTGAAGAAATGGAGAATTAAAGTGGGTACGACTATGTTTGTTATAAAGACAAAATTGAGGAAGAATTGTTAGAGCATATGAGGGATAAAAACACACTGAAGGAAGTATGGGACACTCTAGCTGCACTATTTTTGAACAAAAATGATATGAGATTGCAACTTCGGGAAAATGAGCTACTCTCGATTACTCAAGACAACAAACGGTAAGTCAATATTTTAATAAAGTTAAATCTTTTTGTCGTGAAATTTCAGAATTAGATTCTTCAAGTAAAATTTTGGAGATTAGAATAAGAAGAATAAGTATACATGATCTGATACCCGAATTTAGAGGATTCATCGCCACAATACAAGATAATCTAGAGCAACCTTCATTAGTCAATCTCGAAAATTTGCTGACCGACCAAGAAAGAAGAAGTACTATATAATTATAAAGGAAGATGTTGATACCGTCAACAAAATAATAAAGAACTAAAAGAAGGTAAATTTAATAAACTAGATGAAAGAAGCTATCAAACAAGAGAAGTTTAACAAAATCGCGACAAAAGAGGCCAGTCGTTCAAAGAATATCGACGGACTAATGGCTCGTGCTTTTTATGTGAAAAACGAGGCCATTATGCCAAAAACTGTTGGTTTAAAAAGGAGCCAGCGGAAGGCAATATGACAACCTCCAACGAGCAAGAGAAATATAATAATGAAGAAAAATGGAATGTCGTGACATCCACAATAGTAATTGAACAAGTTCGAGAAAAGAAAATCAATTCGAGTATGAATGATGAATCGGCACTAGTAGTGGTCCTTCCTAAACAAATGGATTATGAAGATGATTAGATTGATGACTCACGAGAAGATGATTGGATCGATGAAGTAGGAGATGACATCGTGGGTAATGAAGAGTCTTCTTGGTAGACTCCGCAGAGGAAGGAACTATCATAGTCAAAAGAAATGTTTGAAAAAGAATATTCTTGGCTGATATCGTAGAGGGTGGAGCTGTTAGATTCAAAGAAATGGAAGACAAATTGTAAGATAAGATCACGGAAGCACAACGAAGGACGGAGGGATCTAAAGATTTACATGTATCAAATGTTAAAATAGATATTACAAGAGCGACACAGATTCCTGAGCAAAATGATGTGGATCAGAAAATACTGACGGGAGATTGAAGGAATTGACAAGAGATTGAGGTATGTCAAAGTTCACAATCACAAATAAAGAAGTTAAGTACACACCAGAAATAAAAAAAAATCAAGCATATTAACCTAGAAATAAACGAAGAGAAAAGTATGAAACAGCTAGACATATTTAAAGGAGCATATGCATTGAATGAAGAACCGAGCACTTCAAAATTCGTCGAGGCAGAGTTGGGCATAACAAAAAAGAAAAGAGTCAAAATAAAAAGTCAGTGCTGAAGAAGAGAATTGAAGATCATCATCGACTTAAAGAGGTAAGATTCCAGAATTTTTTGAAAAATTTGGTGATGATTTTTGCAAATCAAATTTCAAAATTTTCCTCAAGAATGCCGACATGTGAGAAAAACCTAGAATTCAACAATAATTTAAAAGATCACCGCCATGCTGAAACTTCTGCTTACCACTCTATGCATTTGTAAATACGTTCTTGCCTACTATAATGTGTTTAAGAGTGCGACAGTAAAGTGAAAAACACGTAATTCGACCTTACGTGCAGAATTAATCTATTAAAAATAAGTCACTTTTTAATAGTTTTTAAATGATTACGCATACAATTCAATTATCCTATATTTGAATACCACAGTTTGTAACATGAAAAATAATAAATAATGAACACCGATATGATGACGGAGAAACCCAATTGAGTAAAAATCTCGGGACCAAGCCAGTTACCTCCACTATAGACAATGTGGATTACACTTCGATTCCAAACTAGTTCTATTCGCTTTTGTAAACCCTACAACTCCAAGATCTGCTGTTCATTCCAGCTTTGCGATCTATTACTGTAGATACTATCTAGCCAACCTGCTAGATCTCTCGATCTACCTCCTGTAACTTTCAAGTTTTGCTATACTTACAGACTCACAATATTCTACCAAGATATGTTGTAGCAGTTTGTAGCAGTCTCACGTTCTTCTGTAAATGTATCTTCCAAGTGGATACTCACGAATCACCTATTCATGTTCTTCTTCCCGTACTTGTAGTCCAATCTCTCTCAACCTCCAGAAACTTCTGAAGTCCAACTGAAAAAGTACATTATTATGACCAATAAGAAGTAGGCGGTGTTTCGGTTTAAGGAATTGATGTTTTTCCCAACATGTGGTTGTATGATCTCAAGAATCAAATTATAGAATCAATGTAAGAATATCTTGGATCTTCAAATGATGATAGGAAGAAGTAATATAATAGACAACTACCCAAAAATTCGTCAAATGCTTGGTTATTTATAAGAGAGGGGAATTAGGTTGAATGGGCCGGATAAATCTGTTTAAAATCGCGAAGTAGCGTTTTTGGAAACAACTTGTCTCTCGAGCCAAACCTTGACGACAAGCGAGCGACGGCCTCTCGCTCGAACGAGAGCGTGCGACAAGTGAGCAACATCCATTCTGTTTTAGTCGCTCGAACAGTGTCCAGGTTATAGGCCGCGATAATACGGCGCCGTGTTTCTCCTCTTTTTATATTCGAACCTTAGACCTCAAAACTCAATTTATACAAATTGCACCTTAGATCCTTGAATTTTACAACACATTACAAATTAGTAATTTTATCCACAGAATCGCCAACATTAAAAACCTAACATAAAGAATGAGAGAGAGAGAGAGGTGTGACTTTCCAAGAGTGTTAGATGTGTTTAATATTATTATATTGATTAGTGTCCATAGGTGTCTGAATCTAAATTGTGGTAGTTCATTTATTAATAAAATCATTTTTCTTTTGGTGTTGAAACTCAACAATTTTGTATCAGAGCTCAACGCACCATCCAAATCGTGTGAATTCACCAATGATCTCTTTTCAAACAATATGTTGAACTCATATATTCCATGTAGAAATGAATTTTCTACGAGAACATTGTGTTTACAAGAGTAAGAGACTATGACTACAATTAATTCTTCATTTTTTTCCTTTTTCCTTTTTTTTTGTTTATTTAAATAGGAGGATAAATGTGTCATTTTACAAGGTTTTATGGAGAAAAAAGGTAAAAATATTATTCTGCATAATTTGGCTAATTTAGGGGGATTTTGTGCCAAAATGAAAGGTTAGGATGGTATTGCACAAAACATCTAAACGTTAAGGGAGAATTGCACCAATTACCCTCCAAAAACCAAGTTATAAAATTAGTCCAAACGATGAAATATCATCCATCTCTCTGTTAAGATAACATGTGCAAGAAAATGTTCGAGGGCTAAATGTGTTGAAGACCAAGGAGACCCACTCATAAACGACGAAGAGACCATAAAAATAACACATTCTGGAAGAACGCTGAGCTCCCTCAAAAATGACCAGACAAACTATCTATTTGCCCTTGCTAGTTTAAACAAGTTGTTTACTGTGGATGCTTTATGAAGTGGCCCAAATTACACTACGAGGTGTTTTGGTACTGATAAAATTAAATGAGTTCAAGTAAAAGAGGAACGTAAGAGATGTTTATTGTGTTGTCTAGTGGAGCATTCCCTAATGCACAAATTGTACTTTTTCCACAATGAATCTGGCTTTTTATTGGACAGATTTGGAATGTCTCATGAAAGGGAGAAACAATGGAAAAAAATTTGTTTGTCAGTTGCCCGCCAAATAAATAAATCGAACTTCTTGAACCCCTAAACACTAAATCGTAAACAATGTTCAAACTAGGGATATTCGCGAAAAAATCTCATATTTAGGATATGATTGCAGCCTTAATAAGAGAAATAGTTTCCTTCATGAGTCTGTGTGCTGTTAACACTGATTGTGGTGGCAGGTCCTCAGGCATCGTTAGCTCTTCATCCATAATCTGAAATCCAATAGTGAGTATGCTTTCCATATCACTTTTCCCAGGGAGGACTGCAAATCCTGAGCCTAATATTGAAACGTTATCTGAGTTTTTGCCTTCCATAATATGATCCAAAGCAGAGATGTCAATAGGCGCGTATACCACATAATAGCCTGTTGAATCATAGAAACTTTCGTGCAAGTATGAAACTGCCTTTCTGTTTTCTGTTGGCTGCAAAAATCAAGAATTTCTTTACAAATGTATACGCGATTCAGAGTATTTTTCTAATATGTTACGACTTACCTCCACTAAAACCACTGATACGCAATCTGTTGTGTTGCGAGCAGAAGAAATGTGCATAATGTCTCGAATTGTCAAGCCATAGGAGAGTATATCCCACTAGCACATAAAAATGTACTAATTAATCATCTTAACTTTGTACTCATTTATCTAGATTGTTCATAAGCCTAATGCTAAATATGTACCTTGTTTCGATTTTGATCACAACGAAGAAAGTCGAAAACATCACTCTGTCGAACATGGAGATGTAACGAAGTTGCAATGGTTACTGAGACGCCACGAGGAACCCCTGGATTATCAATGTTAAGGCTTGTTTTGATTAGGATGTCTTGTGCACCTTCTATAGGTAGTTGTCTCCATTTATTTTCTTGGTTTGAGAAAATATTGGCATTAAAGCTTCTAACCATTCTTTCTGCCAAATTTAATAGACTGTTCCCTGAGGCTCCGAGCCCTGGCTAGGGAAATACACAAACAAAACTGCGCTAACTTAGGCAATAAAAAGTGAGAAAAAGAAGCAAAATAAGGGACTTATGGACTCTAGAGAAGAATGGGTGAAAATCGGTACCTTTGTTATGCATTAATAATGTTGCATTTCTGTCACATTGCCTCTCTAATGATGAAATCCAGCGCTTTGCGCCGAATGCTAAGACGGGTTTAACAAACATATCATGAACCAGATTATTACATACTGCATTGTGTTCCACCCAAGTAACCTAAGGAGTTCAGGATCAACACAAACATAAGATAAGAGGGAAAAAAAAAGTTTGTTAATGTCGCTTGTCAATATTTAAAAGGATTTTCATTAATTACCATGGATAATCCTTCTTGAAGTGTTTGAATTAGACAGCCTGATGGCCTTCTTTGACATTTTACCGCTGGGTTCGGAAAAATATTCTCCAAAGAAACATCAGCTACTATCCAAGTGTCGAAATCCAGCTGCCTACAGCTCCTTGCAAAATACATCTCCCGACCCCGAACAAGTGGAGAAGGAACATGAAACTCTGCCACCATCTGAAAATGGTTTTCTCTTAGCATATTGAAAACAAATGTGTAAGACATATTCGGTACGCTCGATTAGACACAAGGCTAAATAAATCAACTGACTGCCTTTGTCTTCCTTGATGTCTTGTCCAATATACCAAATATATATGTATTATATTAGCACCACAATCTCCAAATTTTGATCCAAAAGTTTGAATACCGCTTGCAGAACTCCATCAGGGTTTTCCTGCTGTCCTTTTAGTATAACTCCAAGATTTTGAGCCTTCGATACTATATTGGAGAAAATTCTTGACCACTCATTCTGATATAAAAGAAAAGAAAGAAATGTATACATTGTTAAGGGTAAAATCCCACGTCACTTAAAACCTTAAACAAGCTATTTTATTCCAATGTTAGTATTCTCGAACGAGGGACCATCTTGCAAAGCATATGCTATCCTTTTATATACAGAAAAAAGAGGAAAAAAACTCACCACATCCATGAACATATTCACAAGGCTAATTGGATTGCTGGAAACAACCCCAATTGCCCTAGATGCTTCAGATTCACAGGGCTGTGCGCATCCAGTTTCAGTTGGAACAATTTCTATATTTTCATTGAAGTTTGGAAGCTCTGCAGGCCCTCCTCCCATTGTAATCACTCTGATTATCTCCTCCAAAGTTGGATCGAGCGATGCAAATCTTCGATTGTACTCAGTGCAATTCAGAACCTCGAGACTCCTGTCCAGATCAAAAACCCATAAAGGTTCTCGTTCTTTCGCCATTTGCTTTAGCTCTTCACTTGCTGCCAAAGATTGACGGATTATTTTTGCCTTGTGCGTCTCAGCACAAACTGAGACCGACATAAGGAGATCACTCGCACGTTGGATAGTATTTATATTGCCATTTTTAAGTAAATCGTCCATTCTCTAAGGAGAAATTGGAAGATTCGGGGGTGTCAAGGACTATGAACTGCATAAAACAGTAGAAAGAATGATAATTAATCTTAAAGAAATGAAAGAAAGAAAAGTTATACATTAATAAACTAACTAATTCAAGATCGATTGGTCACAGAAGCTGATCGACAACAGCATTTATTACCCAATTTCCTCGAACTGAAAACTACGGATACTAATTGATTCTTAAAATTTCCGTGAAAAAATCAGATGAATTTCAATCTTAAGAAGATTCTTGAATCAGGGATATTTTCATGCTTTCAAAACCTGGAGTTTTTTTCATATAAAATCTGTTTACGTAGACATGCATGAACCCTAAAAAGTGAGAATTAAACACCAAAAGAAAAATGATCAAACTTTGATTTTCAAGATCTGGGCATTTCTGAAGCTGATCCAGCGTCACTATAGACATGATCTGAACTCGGAAAAGGATATATTAAACGAAAAAAATGTAAGTTGAAGGCGTGGATGCAGTGCGAGGTCGATACGGCGTCTGTGTAGGTATTTTCAGTTTGAACCCTAGATAACTACCTGCCTGATCTTACGTTCTCAATTTCATAATTATGTGCAGCCTTTAATTCTGAACAATTACAATATCATATGATTTATTTTTGTTCATCATAGTTTTTTTTTTTTAGTTTGTTGGAGAAAATTGTATGTATAACAAATTGGTTCATTAACTCCTCATGCCGATGTCGCCATTTCTAGGATCAATCGACGATCTAAGACAAGGCTAAGAATTAAATGAATCAATTCACATGACCAACCTGAGCCTCTAGTTCTCCTAATTTTGCTTGCATTCTTCAATAACAAGTAGAATATCGATGGAGACATCACTCGACGGAAAGTGCTACTTATAATAAGTAACGACTTCGAGCTTAGATTTTTGGAAAATCCCTAAAGTAAAAAATTAAAGTAAAAAATCTGAAAAAGTTGGGTTATCTTTTTTCCAAAAATTTCGACTTCTTGTTACCATACAAATTTACTTTTGTAGTTATATCTTGAGTTGGACGTAGATACTAGAGAGAATTAATACAATAGACAAATTTATTATCAAGTATATCTATTCCTTAAACTAGTACATGGTATATTACATGTCATTATTATCTCTCACTAAAAAAAAGAAGATGCAAACAATGAAGATTACTTTTGTTGCTAATAGAGACAAATTTAAAATTCGGCGCTATTCCTTCCAAAAATTAAACATCATCCACCAACATCTTTCGACACAATTTCAATGGAAAATTTCATTTGAATATTTGGCTTTTAACATAGGGATGGCAATGGGGCAGCAGGCAGGCTAGCGATGATTTATTGCCTTGTGCCCTGCTTAAGACAGTATATGACAGTATTTTTTCTTCTTACTATTATATATATATATATATATATA
>CAIGRB010048184.1:45938-59619 GCA_903798255.1 Fraxinus quadrangulata | reverse complement strand
AAAAAATTATTTTATTAAAAAATTGTAGGATTAAAAATAGCATTCTTCTAAGATCAAACATGGCCTTAAAATATAGGTATTATTTGGAGGTTTCAATGTACGGCGGCGGCAAAACTGAGACTGAACCCAGTGTGTTTTGGCATTTGGGTTGAGCATTGCCACCCTTCTGCACCGGGGAAAGGTCGTCCAAAGATCGTCTCTGTCTCTCATGAAAATCACATACAGTGCCATTGTGCAACTGAAATTTCAAAGCCTTAAACTCTATATATCTCTAATTTAATGTGTTTATTTTATTAACAAATTTGCATTAATTTATACGCAAGGCTGCAAACTCTTATACGCTTGGTTGTTCAGGTTCTTTTCACATAGAGAAGAAGAGCCGTGAACAACCAGCGATCTTTTGAGGTCAATCTTCTCATTCTGATTTTTGCTTCAAATTTCCAGTCTTTATAAGATGATCTCTCTCAAGCAGTCAACTTTGTCAATCCCTGGCTCAGATTTCTACCGGCGAAGGTCTCCGGCGGCGGACTTTCAGTCGCATGTTTTCCCGGTGGCCAAGACTTGCCGGAGTTCCATTGTTACACTCTCAAAGCCTCTCCATATCTCTTCGATAGAATCTTTCTCCCCTTGTTTAAAGAAATCTTCACAAAATGATAAATCAAAGGAGCAGTCTTTGGTCTCGTGCAAGGCATATGAAGCCGACCGATCGGAGCCGACAATGGATACTACACTGGCCCGATCTGAGGCGGCAAGGAGAGTGAAGATCGGAACTTATTTTGCCACGTGGTGGACTCTGAATGTGATCTTCAATATATATAACAAGAAAGTGTTGAATGCTTTTCCCTTTCCATGGTTAACTTCAACTCTTTCACTTGCTGCTGGGTCACTCATAATGCTTATTTCTTGGACTCTGAGAATTGCTGAATCTCCAAAGACTGATCTTCAATTTTGGAAGACCCTTTTTCCTGTAAGAATATTTGCTTATTATTCACTTATATGATCTGGGTTTTCTTTAATTTTGTCCTATAGCGATTTTCTGATATGGGTTTCCTCTGTTTTGTGCTTTTATGATATGGGTTCTTGGTAATTTGTGGGTTTTTTTATTCAATTTTATAATTTTTATGTGTACTTTTATATGAAAAGATCTAAGCTTTGACAGTTGTTGATGTTGAGTTGGTGTTTTTAGGTTGCTGTTGCACATACAATTGGGCATGTAGCAGCTACCGTGAGTATGTCGAAGGTGGCGGTCTCATTTACTCACATAATCAAGAGCGGTGAACCGGCTTTCAGCGTTTTGGTCTCGAGATTCCTCCTGGGAGAGACATTTCCTCCCGCGGTTTACTTGTCTCTCGTTCCGATCATTGGTGGTTGTGCACTTTCTGCTCTTACTGAGCTCAACTTTAACATGACTGGTAAAAATTTGATCTTTTGTGTAAAATCTGCAGTTTTCTGGTTCATCGGCTTTGATTGGTTTGGTTGTTTTTTACTGTTTCTATTCAATTTGCAAAAGAAAGGAGGATTCTGATTCAATCATAGAATTAAATTTAATTAAGTTTTTTCTTTAGTTCACGAAATGGTGGTCATCTTCTTTGTAAGCACATGAATTATTGTCAAAGTAGGTGACTGGTTTGGCAGCTTATGGTATTCTTGATATTTGAATTAGGTTATTGGGGTTTTGAATGTCAAATGCCAGTATTGGGGGTGGTTTTCTAATGCTTTATATGGTTGTTGGCTATCAACATCAGGTTTTATGGGGGCCATGATATCAAATTTGGCGTTTGTTTTCCGAAATATATTTTCCAAGAGGGGCATGAAGGGCAAGTCAGTGAGCGGAATGAACTACTATGCTTGTTTATCTATGCTCTCTCTCTTGATTCTGACCCCATTTGCAATTGCCGTAGAAGGGCCACAAATGTGGGCACTTGGTTTTAAAGAAGCCGTGTCTCAAATCGGACCCCAGATCATTTGGTAATCACATGATACTCACCTACTCTTATATCATATTATTTTGTTTGGACATTTATAGTTTGGTGGACTTGATAGCATTACACCATATAAATATGGAAAAGTATTAAAATTTTAGTTCATTATTCTGTTTAGTAGTATTGCTTACCGAACTTGTCCTGCACGTTAGATGCTATTAATATGCTTTAAGATACGCATGATAGATTAGACCCTCTGTCTATTTCTTTTAGTTACTTATTGGCTTAGTCCTACTAAAACCAGCATTTTTTAGAGGCATAGATTCACGAGTATAGTATTATAATGTTACCATTAAGAATGCAGTTGCAATGCATGGTTGTATTTTGTGTCTCGTTTAAGGAGTTTCCTAACAAATCATTTTGGAAATGGCTTGAGGTTTATTGTTTATATTGGATTTTAGGGAACAAAGATTAAGTTGTTTTTGTTTTTTCTTTACTAATCGATCCTCAGTTGCTTGTCTTTTATGTGTCACATGGCAGGTGGATGGCAGCCCAGAGCGTCTTCTATCACCTCTACAATCAGGTGTCGTATATGTCACTAGATGAGATTTCTCCTTTGACGTTTAGCGTCGGAAATACCATGAAACGTATTTCTGTTATTGTCTCTTCCATAATCATTTTCGGCACACCTGTACAACCTGTCAATGCTCTTGGAGCTGCCATCGCAATTCTTGGAACTTTCTTGTATTCACAGGTACGTTACTAGCTTCTTCTTCTTCTTCTCCTCCTTTTTTTTTTTTTTTGTACATGGACTTTTTTCCTTCTGATTCTTGTGAAGAAACTGTCAATTTCGATGCTCAAAAACCTTTGTACATAATAATTTACATGCACATGATGTGTTGTGGTGAGATATGATTGGATCATAGTTTCTTTAACCAAATAAGAATATAATTTCTCCACTCTCTTTTTGAAATCTCATCTGTATGTAAACCATTATGTAACTCCGTTATGTACAAGTAACATTATTCAAGTAAAAATTTCTAGCTTAGTATTTCACTTGGGATCTATTAACATTATCGTGATACTAACCCGTGTTTGGTCCCCCATTTCTAAAAACTCAATTTTCCCAAATTCATTTTCAACAACACACTCTATGGCCATGGGTTACAACTTTTATCAAGTTTTTAACCACACTTTTCATTATCTTTTATCAAAATCTACTACTAAAAATTTAATTTTTATCAAAACCAAACGGGGGCTCAGTATTGTTTATTTGTTTCTTCTTCTTCTACTTCTTTTTTTTTTTTGTACATGGACTTTTTTCCTTCAGATTCTTGTGAAGAAACTGTCAATTTCGATGCTCAAAAACCTTTGTATTCCAAACAAATTAGTTTTTTGAACTGTTAGATTGCTATGTTATCATGTTGCTTCTTTCTAGAAAAGGCAACAAAAATACAATTCTGGATTGTGTTTTCCTTTTCTTATGCTGTACATATGTAAGTAAAAATGGTTGTGCTACATGTACATAATAATTTACATACACATGATGTGATGTGTTGTGTGAGATATGATTGGATCATAGTTTCTTTAACCAAATAAGAATATAATTTCTCCACTCTCTTTTTGAAATCTCATCTGTATGTAAACCATTATGTAACTCCATTATGTACAAGTAACATTATTCAAGTAAAAATTTCTAGCCTAGTATTTCACTTGGGATCTATTAACATTATCGTGATACTAACCCGTGTTTGGTCCCCCATTTCTTAAAACTCAATTTTCCTAAACTCATTTTCAACAATACACTCCATGGCCATGGGCCACAACTTTTATCAAGTTTTTAACCACACTTTTCATTATCTTTTATCAAAATCTACTAAAAATTTAATTTTTATCAAAACCAAACAGGGGCTCAGTATTGTTTATTTGTTCTGATAGATTGAGAAAAGGTTGTATGTTCTCTTATAATATGATTTTCTTGATGCTTGTTTCAACCAATCCGAGGTTCTATAACTGATCTCTCACATTACATGTATTTTTGCTCGTCCTGAACGATCCATTCTGGGTTTTGGATAATACAGCTATCAGATACTACTAGAGCTTATCCATGATAATGTTGATGTCTATTTGATTGCATATAAGCACATTATTCTCATTACCATTTCGTCGTAATTAACAGGCAAAGCAGTAAGAAATCTGGAATGTAATTTACCGAGTAGCATGTACGAGTTGAAAGAGCGATCAAGGTTTGTGCTGCATGAAGGTCGTCTTTGATCCGTGATCTACCACAAGTACCAAGTGGAGCCGCGGCTTTTCTTGTAGATAGAAATATTGAGTCATAAGAGCTTCAATCTTTTTAAAGATTGATGAGGCTGGTTTTCTTTTGTACCTTTTGCAGTAGAGGAAACAATATGAGAACTGTACCAATAAACAACCGTGACTGTGAAGTCCCGGTAGAGGATCAACCGTATCGATGACAATTTGTTAGTCGTGTTCTTGGAAACTGAGTGCTTGAACGCGGTAAATCCTAAATTCTTTTATAAAAGATGGTTTGGAATTAAGCCCCTATCTGGTTTGGATTAAAATTATATTTTTAGTATATTTTTATAAATATTGACGAAACGTGTAGTTGAAAGGCTGTGAATCGTATGAAATATATGTTGAAAATGAGTTTTAGAAAATAAAAGTAAAAAAAAAAAAAAAAAAAATGACTTGAGTCATCTCGTGAGTAGACTGAAAGTTGTCATTCTAAACATCTATCTTATTTAAATTTATATATTTGGGTCCATACATAATGAAAATTGTCAATGTAGATTTTAAAATTGCATACAATTTTCATACGACTTAAAGTTGGATGTTAAGTCCCTATTTGGCTCACATTTCTTACAAGTTATTTTTTTTCAAAATCATTTAAAAACCACACATTTTATGGGATTCATATCAACTACACATTTCATCAACTTTTATCAAAGTTTATTAAAATCTAATTTTTATTCAAACCACACGGGCTAAGTGATTTTACTATTTTTCCCTCGACTTTAAGTCACATGAAAGTTACGTGCAATTGTAACAAATATATCAATAGTTTTTTATTTATTGAACACCAAAATTCACATATTTAAATAGATTGAAAAATTAGAACCTTACTTTTGGAAGTTCGAACCCAAAATTACACATGGCCTCGTTTGATGCAGGTTAAAATTTGGATAAAAAATTAAGTTAAAGTCAATAATTAATTTTATTCATACATTTTATGATACCCACAAGTTTTCAACTATATATCTTATCATTTTTTTAATCAAAATATACTGAAAAATTGATTTGATCTACACCAACAATTATTCTACTTGTAAATATGATTTTGTACGTATAGGTTGACAGCCCCAATTATCCCCGTTGGAAACTGTTTACGGGCCTTAGTTAGTGCAGTCGGTTCAAAATTCCCACCCTGGACTCGCCACAGAGGCCCATTCTATATAATAATGTAGTCAATCTGGCCCAGTTTTGAACAGAGAAGTCCACAGCCAGAACTCACTGCGACATCACTCTTTGCTCTCTTCTAGGGGATAAACCCTAGTCCTCAAAATTCTGGTCAGTCCTCGTAGTTAACTAGAAATAATTTCAAGAATGAGTTTAAAGTTTCACATTTGGTATAGTTTTACATTTTTACTTTGATTTCTGGATTTTGCAAATTTTTATTTATGATTTTTCTAGTATTTTTACCGTTATTTATTTATTTTTTTAATTTGAAAAAGTAGAGAAGCTCAAAATTGATAGACATTGATTGAAATGGTGTGCAAGTTATTATTTTTTGTTTACTTCTATGTGTATTCTAAGATATAATGTCTTCCATTTTAGTACTATTTTGTTGCCTTTTTTCAATAATTAAATTTAGAGTTTTGGTTGTGAATTTTTGTTAATCTTTTTGCGGATATTTTATCTGATACAAGCTGGGACATAAATTGTCGGTTTGATTATTGGATCAAAGTTGCTATTAGTTTAATTTTATAAAGTTATTTAACATTTGGGACTTGACAAGAAGTATAAAGAAAAATTCTCTTTCTGTATTTGTTTATGGAATGAAGTCCTCAGAATTTGAAGTCATTACATTAATTAAATTTGAGTAGCGTTATGTTTTAATCCCATTCTAGCGCACCAGATATTGTGTTTGAGAGTTTATTGCCACCTAGTTACTCAAAGCTGGATATATAGGTTTTTTTTTTTTGCTAGAAAAAGCTGGATATATAGTTAATCTACTTTCGTTCTTTTTTAGTAGTAATTTTTTTGTTAGAAATGAATAATAGTTTATTTAAGCCATGTTGCAGAAACTTTATTGATGTTTTTTCTTTTCCAGTTGTTTCTGATATGGTTGTTTTTTATTTGTTTAGATAAATAAAGGCATGGGTCGCAGGGGCACTGAATCCCCAGTTAGGGACCGAAGGTCTCCTCGTAGGAGGAGCCCCTCTCGAAGTGAAAGGTCTCCTGCTCGGCACAGGAATGCGGAGCAGCCTTCAACTCGCAAGAGATCGCCAAAACGTGCTAGGTCAAGGTCCCCTATACCTTATTCACAGGTTAGAGAGAAACCCTCTAGTCACACTAGATCTCCACAACGCAGGAAATCAGTATCTCCTATAGCAATCAGACAAAAGCCCTCAAGCCGGACCAGGTCCCCAAAACGTGCAAACTCAAAGTCTCCTCCACCTCTTTTGCCCACCAAAGAGAAAAATCGAATCAGATCCCCTAAACGTGCCAAGTCGAGGTCTCCTTTGTCTCGATTGCCAGAGTTGGGAAAACCATCTAATCGAGCCAGGTCGCCCAAACGTGCCCAGTCAAAGTCTCCTGAATCTCGTTCACCTTCACCACGGACTAAAAGGTTAAAGAGAGCTCTAGCTGAACGAGATGATGAAAAAGGAAGTGTGAGGAACCATGAGAAAAATCTTGTTAGGAAGGGTAACGGGGCGACACATAGAGAAAGAGATTCAGACATGAATCTGCCAATTGAGAGAAGAGATAGGCCTGAAAGGGATGCAGTGGACAATGAGTCTTCCAGATTGAGACCTGAACGCTCGTCTTCTCCATCTGATCATCACTACAGGAGTCGGCCAAGATCTAGATCACCTCGAGCTTCTGATAACAGAGCGCGTGATGAGGTATCGGGTGATATTCACTCCCTCAACCTGATTCATATCTTTAAGGAATTAGATATGCATATTGACATCATTATTTTTTGGTTGATATGAGAACAGGAAGATGTGAATTGTGAAATATTCTGGTAACTACCTGGTGCTCTTAATCAAATTCTTATTTTGTCAAAAATAGACTGCTAAAGGACAATAATTTGTACTCTAATTTCGTTTTTGATCCCTGAACCATGTTGTATTTTAAATTAATGAACAAGTTTTTGGGTTCCCTTCTGGTTATAGGAAACCTAGGTGCAATGTGGAAATGGTCAAAGAGACTTCTTTTTTCCACTATATTATTCATGATTAGAACAACTTTTTTTCTTTAATTAATCATGGGATGAAGAAGCAATCAAACACTTGACTTCCATTTTTACTGTTTAAAAACATGAAAAACGATTGTTTCCCTCTTTGAGAACATGAAAAAAGCAAAATCTCTATATACATAGATCTTATTAAGGATTGACAATGCATTTTTTATTGAATGTGTGTATATTTTTCTCTATCTGGATTGTATTAAAACTATTCCTTCATTGGCTAAATCAATCCAACAATTAGTTTGTGCAGAGAAATTAATGAAGTTCTAGAACTCCGTTAACATGCATCATTTAGTAGTAGTTGTCCTCACTTGCAACATAATTCTTTTAGCTCTGATGATGGTATAATGAGCTAAAATTCACATTTTAATAGCCTCTTATTTAACTTTGTAACTAATTTTGTTCGGTACTTTTATTCTTTTAATTAAAATCGTCCTGACTTATTTATTTTGAAATTGGCACTTTTTCCCTCTTGAATGCCATAAATTTGAACGTGCTGTGTTTGTAAGAAGCCTCACATGGAATGCCACTTGGTTTCTCTTTAAATTGTTCTTGTCGTTTAAGAAATAAACAGAATCTGATCATTTTGCAATGTCCGCAGGTAACAAAGTCAAGGGTTGCTAAACCGCGGTGAGCTACTCGAACGTGATGCTTTCAAATTTAACTGCTCTAGAGATATTTTTATCTGCCATTATTTGCCTACTTGACCCAGTGTCATCTAATTCAGGTGTCTTTGACTATTCAAGTCAAGCTTTGCTTCTAACTGGGGGTTAATCTTTTCCCCAGCTTATCAGACTGCATGTTTATGCTCCGTTTAACTGCAGTATATTATTTTTGATCTGATCAATGTTCAAAATTTTGTATTGTGATAGCAAATACCTAAGAGCCTGATTCTGATAATTGGGTAGTTAGCGTGAGTGCACATATGTTTTCTTTTAGATTGTCCCCAGGTCCTTTGGGGTATTTTGTCTCTGACTTATTAAATGTCACATTGTATTCCTCTGTTCTGCTCTTTTTTTTTTTGGCTCTCAGAGGATTATTTTATTTAATATTACAAAACAAAAAATGTCTGCTGTGCCTTCGTTTTTGGGGGTGGGGTTCCAAGGACACCACTTTCTTAGCCCCTATTTGGTTCCCTTTACTTTACTTTAATTTATTTCTCATACTCATTTTCAACCACGCATTCACACAATAAAATACTCTACACATACACCCAAAACTTTTCCTTACTTTTTAACCACACATTCTCCAAAAAATACTATTTAAAACTATGTTTTTTAAATTTTAAGGCAACCAAACAAGGGCTTGAAATGTACTTTGTTGCTGTTTGTCAGTGTTTTCTGATGAATGGCTTGATCTAAAAGCTGAAGTTGTTAGATAGGGCCACATGCGTATCATTTAAATATTATTTTCAACATTTAAATATCTTTTTACCGAGTTTCATCTTTTGCTTAAGCAGGAATGGTGACAATGATGCAATAGCTAAAATGAAAGCAACTGAAGAGACTCTGGAAACGAAAGAAAAGGTGACCTTTTCATTTCTCCTATTGCTGCTTCTACTGAATATGTTGCTTCTCTACATATTTTGCCCCTATGATTGCCCTCTTTTTCCTGCGATGGAACATTGAGATAAATGAGAGTCTTTATGAGCATTTTTGTGATGAGTGTATATTAGTTTTTGTTTCCATTTGGCACTAATGTATGAGTTATCAAACTCATAATTGCATTTTTATTTACAGCAAAAGCCTTCATTTGCGTTGTCTGGGAAGCTTGCGGACGAAACTAATCGAGTCAGAGGTTATTTCTACATTTTGTTTTAACTTAACAAGCAAAATGTTCGTTCCACGTGAAAGTTGTTTGATGGGATAGAGAATATATTTTGCTTTCTTTGAAACTTTTGCACATCATGCTGTTGTATCGTTTGTGTTATTACAAACTTCTATTTCTCCTTTTCCCTGCTATACACATATACGAAACAAATTAGCTTAACAAGAAAATCGTGGAAGTTTGCTCCTTCGCGTGTTACATTTTCAAAGTTATGTGCAACTCACATATATGGTGTATTTGTGGATGGATTTTATAATATCTTTGAGAACGTTGATTATTTGGCTATATGAATGTGATTGCAAGACGAAGAAAATGTTATTTGAACTTCCATCATCTTTTTTTCATGCTTTGAGAGAATGTTTTATACAAGGCTTGAGTAGCAAAAGGATCAGTAGATGTTTTGACATATCACTATGTGCTTATCATGGGAACCAGATGAGCTACACAGAACTCAATCTGTTACAGCACATGCTTTTCTTATGTCGTGGTAAAGCGAGGAGGAAAAAGAACATCTATTTTCAGTCCTCTTTAATATGTGCCACTGTAGTAGATGTTGTAAACAATAGCATAGAGGAAAGGAATAGGAAAATAATGGTGGTAATTGGGTAAAATAAAGCTAACTTATATAGCTGATAGGTTCTGTTTTTGACATCAGCCTATAGTTTGAACTCCTTAGCCTTTTGGATTGGAATGAACTTTTGCTATCTGCACTTGATAAAGAAATCCTCTGGTGTAATTCTTGGATTTGTCCATGTCAGTTTAATTTAATTTAATTAATTTATTTATTTTTCGTATCGTTTCTGATACAATGCGATTTCCATTAGGTATAACATTGCTGTTCACTGAGCCCCCAGACGCCCGAAAACCAGATATAAGGTGGCGATTGTATGTTTTCAAGGGTGGTGAAGTGCTTAATGGTAAATCTTTATTGGTCATATCTCATGTCTTTAAATGTATATCCACCATCATTTTTATGGTTGTATTCCGATTGCTAATTTGTTTAAATATGGTAATGAAAGAGTTGACTCTTAGCATGACGTTATTGTCGGTATAGGTTTCAGTCATTGGCCATGGTCATTGTGTTTGGACATCCTGTCTTTCTTAGATTTCTTTGTATATTGGTTTTGAATATCATTCCCAATTTTCCTACCCCATCTTCTAAATAAATATAGTAAAAATTAGCTATGAATATCATATCAGTCTGAATGCCAAATACGAATTAGCAACTATCTGCAATGTGATCCCTGTCCTAGTTGTCAATTGCCATGTATAGCAGCTTGTAGATAATTGATTGTGATGCAATGGAATGAATTTTTGGGACCCATTTTTTAATATACTTCATTCTTTCTTCTCCCAATATTTGACACAGTCAAATTTTCCGTTGTCCTCAGAAGTGTTATTATTTATGTAAATTTCCATTGTGCCTTTTATTTTCTGTTTACAACTAGTTTCCATTCCTTTTAACCTGGCAGACATTCATCAACTTTTTCCTTTTAGCTTCAGGAAAGGATTTAGAGTTAATGCGAATCACTGATACTTGCACTTCTGAAATTGTAGAACCTCTCTATGTACATCGTCTGAGCTGCTATCTTTTTGGGAGAGAGAGGAAAGTTGCTGACATCCCTACAGACCACCCATCTTGCAGCAAACAACATGCTGTTCTTCAGTATCGGTGGGAATCATAACTGAAGTTATTGTTTACACTTTTTAAAATCATTTATGCATTTTTAGGTATTTATTTGTTTAGTACATATTTTGCAGGCAAGTGGAAAATGAGAACCCAGACAGTACCATGTCTAAGCAAGCAAGGTAAGTCTGAGGCTGTCTGCTTAGATTGTTTGATGTCCTTTAGATGATGATACCTTTATATTTAACCAAACTCATACATCCTGTGCATTGTACTAGACCGTATTTGATGGATCTTGGAAGCACAAATGGGACTTTTATTAATGTAAGCAATTTAAATAGAACATCAACTATGCAATTCATAGAGGTGCTAGTCATGCTTCTTTATGATTTCTTTGATATTTTCTTTCCCTTTTTGCAGGATGATCGATTAGAACCACAGCGATACTATGAGCTTTTTGAAAAAGATACTATTAAGTTTGGTAATAGTAGGTAGGCTACGAATTATAACTCTTCGCTTGCTTGCCAGATCTTTGAATCTCATTTAGGAATGTCCATATTTGTAGATGTGTGATGGTACCTTGCTTATAGTATCTTACACTTGGTGGCAATGATTTGATCATCCTCTTGCTATAGATTTCTTGTGTAAAATTTACACACACTTGCTACGTAATGTTCTTCTTTATGTATGTGAAACCCAATAAGTAATGAATGAGAATGTAGAGACTGAAGCTGGCTTAGGGAATTGAAGTGACATAAAAACTATTTCAAATATCTAGGTTGCTATCTGGAAGGTCCAGGTTTTCAATGCATGAGTGGTTGAAGTGGTTCAGTTTAGGGAAGCTTCACTGAAAACTGTTTTCCTCTCTGCCAATGCTTGTTAAGCTGTTTGTAGAAAATTAGGAGAGAATGAAGGTTTATCGATTGAATTGCACGTAAAATTAGATTTCTATAATAAGGACATAACACTGAGGAATGAGTGAAATGAGATACTCAGGAGTTTAGCGTTGAATACCTTTTCTTTGAAGTGTGATGCTAGAGGCGTATCCGAGATTTTTAATCATTTTTGTGTTTGTTGGGTGAATGGTAAAAAATATAGACTTATGCCTGGGTATGTGGAACAGGGTTTTTGCTTTCCCTCCTTAAATATTCAGGGCTCACCTACTTGGTGTCTTTTGTGAAAGTTAGCATTGACAAAGGACAAGGAAAAATATGTTATTGAAGTTCAGCACGTGTTTTTATTTGGTTACTGGTTAAACCTATTTCTATGGTTTCTTTGAATACCAAGGAACTTTTATGGGGGAACGTTTCTTGTAAAAGCATAGCCACGAGGAAAAAAGTCGTGCACATGTTTGGTTGTGCGGATAAATTTTTGGGATATGACTTTGTTATACATCTTTTGAGAAAGCTTTACATCCATTTTCGCTTTCGGCCCATATCATCAGATTATTCGGACTTTTTGTCGTTCTCTTTACCTGTTCTAGACTTTTAATGACATTTTTTTTCTTATTTTTATATTCGCTTTCAATTTGTTTTGACAATCTGAACCTTTTATGATATATAATCAGGTTTTCCTATTGATATATACTCACAAAATGAATTTCCTTCTGATTAGAAAATTGACTAATGCAATTTCAATTTAGGTTAATCTTTTCCTGAACGTTCCTCCTTGTGGTTTTGCAGCCGAGAGTATGTGCTACTACATGAAAATTCATCTGGATGATGCTCGGCAAGATGGCTTCCATCGGTCTCTATTACTTGCCTAGCAGGGGTATGAAACAATTTGTGCGTGGAGAAGTCTCGTTAACTATACCAAGTTGAACATTTTGAAGCCAGAGCTGAGTGCTGTAAAGTTTTGTTTTGCCAAGCCTACTCTCATTTCTTCACAAGAATGTTTTATTTGCCATGCCACCATGAGGTCTGCCAATGTTTAGCCGAGTCACCATTGTACTGATTTGTAAACTTCGGCAATTTGTTGCATCAGAATGTCTTGATTGTATTGGCACGAGAGAAATTACTGTTTTTGATCCTTAATCTCGGTTTTTGAACTGTACAGAGGGGGATTATAACTTAGCCCCTTTTTGGTGTAAATTAAAATGAGATTTGTAGTAGATTTTGATAGAAGGTGATAAAATATATGGTTAAAAAGTTGTGAGATCCACATAATATGTAATTAAAATGATTGTCGACTTTAAATTAGATTAAAATCTAGATTTTAATCTGTACCAAGCTAAAGCTTATTGTAGGAAAGGTACAATAATTGAAAGAAAGGCTGAATGGAACATCATTGTTATACACAATAATCCATGTAAATTTTTGTATCTTTAGACCAATCGAGTTCCTACGGCATCCTTCATTTATTCCCCTACTAAGAGCATCCCGACTGTGGCCAGTCGAAACTTGCAAGTGATTGTTGACAAGTAATAAATTAAATGAGTTGAGAATTGTCGTCCCATGAGACATAATGATTAATTTCGGTCTACTAGTTATTATCAAGTTCGATAAAAAGTAACATCAAAAGAGATTTGTTGTGTTTTTATAATCTAAATTTAACTAAGAAAGCTATTAGGAATGGTTTTTAGCGAATATATGATAAATGTATTGAATTTCTGAATCCCCCTATTATAGTGTAATTTCCAATTCTCGGTCATAAAAAGTAGTATTATTTTTCCTAATGTTAATGATAATCAATAATCCAATTTTATTTAATATCATTTTCTAAGGAATATCAAACCTATGATTAACATGACACGGTCTGCTGATACTTGCTCCATGTGTCACATGACACGGTTTTTAGCCCTATTTTCTT
>CAIGRB010048184.1:32435-45892 GCA_903798255.1 Fraxinus quadrangulata | reverse complement strand
CCAATGATGATGCCACTCCCAAAAAATAAAAACAACGGTGATGTGTTCTAGCTTCTCAAGATAGATCACGTGTGATGCTGGTGCAGAATGCTCTCATCAAGGTGCAATTAACCAAATTTTAATGAATTCTATATTTCTTCATTTTATTTTCACTATATTTAAGTTGAGTCATTTCGTGTTTACTATGTTGTGACTTAAAAGGTGTTATGGTTAGTGGACTAAAGTGGGAGTCCATTGAATCAGTCAAGGAAGCTTACAAGCAGAAACAAAAAAAAAATAAAAAAATCCGTAAGACTTCATAAGTTCATTAGCATGAGATAAATGAAAAGACGAAAATGGGGATACCCATCAATTTACATATTTAACCCAACAAATTGCCTCTTTGATTAGAACTCTCTATATCTTGTGATACGTTAAGTGTTGACAATTGTGTTAGAAGGTTCGTATTGTTATGGATAATTGTATTAGAATGAAAAAGAACATTCTAACAACTCATGATGATGTAGATTTCATACTATAAAAGTACTAAGAACGTGCAAAAAAAAAAAAAAAACAATAAAACGCTGTTTTAAGTCATAGCTTGTGATTCTTCGAATGATCAAACATGTCAATAATTAACTTAGCCCCATTTGGCGGGGGATTAAAATTATATTTTTAATAAATTTTGATAAAAGTTGATGAAATGATGGTTACAAAGTCGTGGACTCATAAAATGTGGTATAAATTAATTGTTGATTTTGATTTAGATTAAAATATTGATTTTAATCAATAATGACTTAATATTTTGTTTGGTTAAGATGAGGGTAAGATTGTCCTTTTAAAAAGAATAAATTTAAACCCCTATTTGGTTTAAATAAAAATTAATTTTTTATTAAATTTTGATAAATTTTTTTTATAAAAACTCATTATTGACTTTAACGTAAATGTAAGGGTAAATAGTCCAATGGGGACTCAAATTTTACAAAAACGAGAGGTAGAGGAGTGCAGCCACCAAAATAATAGTTAATGGACCTACTTGGTACATTTTACATAGATTGAAGAATAATTTGATATTTTGTTTCGAAAAGGGCAGTTTTCATATTATCTTCAAAACCCTCACCCGCGAAAACTACTTTCTTTTCTTTATTCCGAACAGTCGCATCGTCTTCAATCTCACCGCTTCAGTTCTTATAAAAACATTCCTCATTTGCCTCTTTCGCCACCACCCGCCATGGATTCCAAAGAAAATGACTATTTCTCTTGTCTACCAGACGACATTCTGTTCGTAATTGTCTCTTTTTTGCCATTCAAAGAAGCGGTGAGAACCTCCGTGTTGTCAAGAAGGTGGCGTAGGATTTGGTATGCAGCCAAGAACATAGAATTTGACGAGAAATTCTTCGTCAAGAATGGAGAATCCGATGAAAATAAGGCCATGCAGAGGATGTCTTTTGTGAATTTCATTGAACACTGGATGGATAACTGTGTAGAGACAGATTTACATAGTTTTCGTCTCGTGTTTTCACATTCAGAACACCATCTGTCTCAAATTCAATACTGCATTAGATTTTGCGTTGATCGAGATGTGAAAGAACTTGATCTTAATTTTTCTGATCCTACATGGAATGAAGATGATCTTGGGCAAATCCCAGAAACATTTCTTGAACTAACTTCTCACGCATCACTCACTAGGATTGAATCTCTCAAGTTGTATGCTTGCGATTTCAGGGTTTTTCAATTCGGCACACTTTCTACACTGAAGAATGTTTATCTGGGATGGATTGAATTTCCTGGTTGTTGCTTCAATAACTTGATGTCAACGTGTACATCCCTAGAAATTTTGAACTTGAAGAGATGCTGGAACATGGAAAATTTTTATATTGATTCAGAAAAATTGAGAGTTTTTGTCATGGATAAATGCTTGGGGCCTGAAGTGATTATTCTCAATGCTCCATTCTTGAGTTTCTTTCAATATTCCGGGCGGTCTGTTGATTTGCAGATTGAATATCATTCGACAATGGTGGAAGCAATTCTTGATTTCGGGCTTCAGACCGAATATATTGAAGAAGGCGAAGGCAATATGCTCTATAAACTTCTCACTGAAATTTCTAGTGTTAGGGTTCTTACCATTTGCAGTTATATGCTTCAGGTAATTAATTAATTAAAATATTGATTTCTTTTGCACTATTCTTGTGATAAATTTATGAACTAACACATTTTCTTTGTTTTCATGTCGATGATTTGAAGCTAATAGCGACTGGGGACGACCCAATAACCCTAAATCCAGAACTCGAAAATGTTAAGCATCTAATATTGAAGACAGAGTTGCACTTAAATGAATTTTACGGGATTACATTCTTTCTAAAAAGTTGTCCCAACTTGGACATTCTTACCATCGATTTGTGCGCTAGGACGATTTTTCAGGTGAGTATTTGACGAACTATTAGAAAATCCGATACTACTATTCCATTGTTACACGATTGATTAGTTTCTCGTTTAATGTTTTCAGGAGTACGAGCCTCCTTTTAAATTCGAGGAACATCAATTTTTTACTCGATTTCAGTACTTAAGATATAGAAGTATGATGTGCTTAAAGATGGTGAAAGTGAAGGGTTTCAAGGGAGAGATAAACGAACTCATCGTCTTGAGTTATCTGCTAAGATTTGGTTCGGGTTTAAAGTATCTGTCGATCAGTCTGTCGAAGGAAAAAGGCCCTAACGGCATTGACATGGAATCGACATACAGACGAAATGTACAACAGTTGACACAATTTGAGACAGCCTCCCCTCGTCTGCAGATATATTTGGTCACTGAGTGACAATGGAAACACAAAGGAAATTGTATGGACAGACACTTATAATGACAATGAAAAACACATCAATTTTGCTTTAGTTAGTTCTATGTTTCGCTTTTTATTTTATTTTTATTTTTTACAAGCTTAACGTTACCTTCTTTTTCAACGACACATTCTCGAAAAAAATACTATTCCAAAAATTATATTTTGAATGCGTGCAAACAATAGGCGTCTTAACACATCAAGTTGCAATTTATCAAATCTTGGCATGTTAAAATCTTGTGAAATTCTCTCGTTCTCCCGGGGGTGTGCCACGACGATGGAATAAGTTATATACTAATTTCATATTTTTAACATAATAAAAATAAATTAATTAAAATAAGTACATTTTTCGAATAGCTAGAACAATTAGCTTACTCAAGGGCTCGTGTGATTTTCAAATAAATAAAGGGTCCTCTACTTGAAGGGGGAGGCTAGGGCATAATATGAAATTTTACAAAATAATATGTGATAAGTCTCGTCGCTTGGCGAAATCCTCGAAAAACCTAAAGATCCTTGAAAAATTCCTAAAAATCACCAAAAAATTAAATAAATTGTGAGATGTTACATCTAGTTTGCTACTCGGGCGGTTGATTGTAAAGGCCTAACCTAAAGGAAAGGCCATACCTTTTCACAATAACACTACCGTCGACGGCATGATTGCGTCGATGGAGGTTAGCTATGATTTTTGATGGTTTTTCGATGGTTGTGATTTGAATACTGCGATTTAGATTGTAATTTGGTTCATGCAAATGGATGGTGGAGAGCTCATGAGGTGCCCATTGCTAGTGTTGGTTTTTTTTTTTTTTTTTTTGATACCTAGGTATCCCAACTTACGCCTGACTATATCATGCACCACCCATCACCGGCTCCTCAGCAATAGGCGGAAGTATTGATAGTGTTGGTTTTAATGCAATGGGTGACGGGTGGGGTTTAGGAGAAAAATATATTTTTAATTTTTTTCTTAATTAGATTTTCTAAGGTTGTGGTTGTTGTTATGCCCGGTCGAGAGTATCGTAATTGTATTTGTGGAGGTAGTGTTTGACCGTGGATAGAGGGTAGGTGAGCATCAATAGGGAAGGTAGAATCCTTCCTTTTTTGAAAATTTATGGGACTAAATTCTCCCTTTATGCCCAAAATACCTAGAATTTACTAGGAAAAATAAATAAATACAACATAAACAGGGACGGGAGATTGCTCCGTTTTGTTGCCATCCTTATGGTCTGAAGATGGTGGTAATATTTTTCCTATAAATATAATAAACAGAAAAATAAGATTAATTTCTGTTTTGGGCCTACCGTTGAGCCCAAATGCAGACTACGGACTAGTCTTAGCTGAAAAAAGTGATAATTACAACCCACCAGGATTTTAATCTTCACGTTTCAAAATTAAGATTTACAAATTTTAGTTCCAAAAATAGATAATAATTAAATTTTTAAATATCAATAATTATATTACAAACTATACATATTCATCCCGCGTAACCCATATCCAAGCACCTACATCAAAACTCTAAGGGCATGTTCTCTTTATCGTTTTCAAGCCATTTTCTGTTTTCGATTTTCCAAAACAGTGAAAACGCGTTATCTTCCCCATTTTCGAAAATGAGTTTCTAAAAACAAACAAAATATTTGTACCGAAAACATAAAACGTAATTTTTTACGTTTTGGATGTTTTCAGTACAAAACACAAAAAAAAAATGAAAAACATGGAAAACGCCCAAAACCGTCTCTTCCTTCTCTCTTCTTCCAATTCCGTCTCTTCCTTCTCTATTCTTGACGTCGATAACCCATTCAAACACTGCAACGGTGACGAAGGAGATGCGCCAGTGCCAACACGGGCACGGCGTGGGAGGTGCCACTACTGTGAACGTAGCATCGCGACCCATTCATCTCCACACATTCGTCACGATGCTGTTGTGGTTTGGGCCCGTCTCTACCTTCTCTCTCTTCGACGCGGCGACCCATTGAAGAGGCGATGTTCGTAGTAGCGATGACGATTTTTTGGTTTTTTTATTTAGCGGTGACCCATTGATGAGGCGACGTCGCGACGTTGCTGTGATGTTTTTTGTTTTTTGATCTGCACTTTTGGGGGTTTTTTGGTTTTTTGAATCTGGCGACGATGGTGATGTAGTGCGCTGGTGTAACTTGTGTTGCTAGTGCGGTGTGGTGATGTGGCGGTGGTGATTAGTGGTGGCGATGGCAGGCAGTGGTGGTTGTATTGATTTTAGTTGGCAGTGGATTGGTTGTGTTGATTGGCAATGGCAGTGGTGGTAGTGTTGACCGTGGTGATTGGTTGTGTTGATTTTGGTGGTGGCGGTGGCGATGGCAGGCAGTGGTGGTGGTGGTGGTGGTGTTGATTTCGGTTGGCAGTGGATTTGTTGTGTTGATTGGCAATGGCAGTGGTGGTTGTGTTGGCGGTGGTGAATGGTTGTGTTGATTTTGGTGGTGGCTAGCGATGGCCGGCAGTGGTAGTTGTGTTGGCGGTGGTGACTGATTGTGTTGATTTTGGTCGCGACGATGGTAGTAGTGATTCTAGTGGTGGCGGCTTCGTGGTAGTGTTGTGATGATTTTTTGTAGAAAATATTATAAAAAAATATTCTCAAAATTTACAAGTAAACGCGCTTTCTATTTTTATGTTTTGAGAAACAATTTTTCAGAATATCAAAAAGAACACATTTTCAATCATTTCAAAATGGACACTTAAAATACAAAACTCAAAATAAATTCAAAACTCAAAACACTAAATTGAAATACAAAGAGAACAGCCCCTAATATTTTCATCCTCTCCACCTTCTATCCTCTATCTATCCCACATTTTCTCCTATCTCTAACCATCGCCGAAAAGCATTTCCATCATCACATCATCAGCACCACCTTTTCAACACCACACTCAACCACTAAAAAAAATTCCCAAATCCACAGCCGCCACCACCGCCTCAACACCACCACAAATATTCCCAAAACCACAGCTGCAACCGCACACGATGCAGCGACGACAAGGAACGGATCGCTACTACGCACGAAACAGCGGCGATGGGGGCACATATCGTGCGATGGTTCGTGCATAGTGGCAACGCTGCGATTATGAAGAATTTGACATGATATGCATGCTGTTGCGTTGGGCTTTGCAGCACTGCGCTTTGGAAGGGTAGTGTGCAGTTGTTGCTTGGGTGTTGGTGAAGAGTCACGCAGCGGCGCAAGGAGAGTTGGGGGTAGCACTGCGCGTCGGAAGGGTAGTGTGCGGTTGTTGCTTGGGTGCCGGTGAAGAGTTGGCAGTAGTGTGAATGGTTTCTGGCGACGAAGGTGGTTACTCACGGGAGGGATTATTTGTTGGAATAGGAATTTGAGAGAGTGATTAGAGAGGGGGTGAAGAGATGTGAGAGAGATAATTATTTGGTGCCGGAATTTTCGATGGCTGGTGCCAGAGTTTTTACAAGTCAAACTGATTATGAGTATGTGACTCATCATGTATATTCGAGAAAAATTTGGCAAAATGGATCGCGATCTTGTGTCTGAGTTTTTGGGTGGTTTTTGTTGGTGGTCGAAGAGCAGGTGGTGAGCGTCGAGGGCGGTGGGGATGCGTGGGATGTGATGAGTATTTGTGACCATTTTGCCAAGTTTTTACAAGTCAAATTGACTGATTGTGATCAATTAATTTGATAATTTTTATCGTTAAATAAGTTGTGATATATAAAATTTGTGATTCGTGACTTGTAAAACTTTTTAGTTGTGACTTAAAAATAATTTGTGACCAAATTGTAAGAAATTGTGACAATCACAAATTTTATATATCACNTAGTTTGTGTTCCAAATTTTCAATTTTGAGTTCATTTTTAATTTTCTGTTTGGACGATTTGTTAGAAGATTGCTAAAAACATGTTTGATTTGTCATTTTTAAAAATTATTTCTCAAAACAGAAAATTAAAAGGCGCGTTTTGTTTGAAATTTTGTTTTTTTTTATTTTGAAATGGGTGACTCTTAAATGTGAAATTTTCTCCCGAAAAAGTCCATAAAATCAAATAATCTGAACCATTTCAAATTATTTTTATAAATAAATTCAAAATTCAAAAAATGAAAAATTAAATAAAACTCTGTTCATCTTCACTTTCACGATCCATTGAGGCAGATCTCTCTCACTTCCTTTTATATCCAGCTTTGATTTTTGCTTTCATTTAGAGTAAGTAATCAGTTCACTTTACTCTCTCTCTCTCTACCCAGAAAAATCTTGCTTTTCTTCAATGCTTCAAATTTCTAGTTAATTTCTCGGATTATTCATTCCATCTTTCTCGCGATTGAAATCATGAATGTTTTATATGAACTATATTGAATTTGTTTCGAGACTTTTGGCCAAAGATTTCATAAAAAATGAGCTCCCAAAGATCTTCAAAACCCTCAAATCCTTCCAACCAGTCGGGCCCTCCGAGATCGTCTTCTGCTTCTTCTTCGTCTTCTTTATCGTCCCATTTGGCAATGATTGAATTGAAGCAGAGAATCCTTACTGCGATTTCGAAATTGGCCGACCGGGATACCCACCAGATCGCTGTGGAGGACCTCGAGAATATTATTCAAGCCCTGTCCAATGATGGGGTTTCAATGCTACTCAATTGCCTATACGATGCCACGAATGACCCGAAGCCTGCAGTGAAGAAAGAGAGCATTCGACTCCTCGCTGTACTCTGCACTGCTCGCACTGATTCTGCTGCGACCCATTTGACCAAAATCATTGCTCAAGTTGTTAAGAGGCTGAAGGATTCAGATTCCCAGGTTAGGGAGGCCTGTTGCGATACAGTTGGCTCGCTCTCTGCACTGTACTTGAAGGGTGGAGGAGGGAGTGATGGGGTGGTATCGCTGTTTGTCAAGCCGTTGTTTGAGGTGATGAGCGAAAATAACAAGGCTGCGCAAGGCGGGGCAGCAATGTGTATGGCTAAGATGGTGGAATGCGCCTCTGACCCGCCCTTGACTGCATTTCAGAAGCTATGCCAGAGGGTGTGCAAGTACTTTAATAATCAGCATTTCATGGCAAAGGCTTCATTATTGCAAGTTGTTTCGAGTTTATTGCAGGTTTGTGTCTGCTGTATCATTTTCATGGCATTTGCAGTTGCTTATGTTTGAGAGTCCTTTGATATTTGTTGAAAATTGTGTGGAAGAAACAATTAAATTTCAATAAGAGGTAATCATGTTTGATGAATTAATTGACTTTGCACAGTTTATTTGAAGGGACCGAATTGTTATGATAAAACTGAAATCCTGACGCATTGTGCTGTTGTTTTCCATAGTCCAGTTTTGATTGCTGCAAAGTTGTCGAGAAACACTTAAGTTGTGTTAAGAAATTTGCTAAAAATATTGTGATTGGAGATCAAAGCTAAGTTAGATGCTTCAACAAATTAACAATAACATAAATTTGTTGCAACATTAGGATCCTTAAGGTTCAAAGTGATGTCCTATTTTCCACTTATATGCACGATGGCAATCACTAGAGGTTGTGTACCTAATGGAGTAAACTTTTTTGAACAAATGCAATTCTTTTCCAGAGACTTTGGCCATCCTAGGCTTCATATTTCGTTTTATGTTACTTTGTATACTTTGCAATGATTATACTACAGCAAATTCACATATTTAGCCTTGTTTGTCACCCATTATTGGGTTGAAAATGGAGTAATGAATAGTATTTTTTGGAGAATGTGTGGTTGAAATTTAAAGTAACTTTATTGATTTGTGTGTAGAATATTTTATTGGGTGAATGTGTGGTGGAGAATTTTACTGTAGCAAACAATGTTTTAGATTAATGGTAGACAAACAGGGGCTTAATGAGCAACAAAAATGTATTTGTTTCTCATATTTTGTTTATATCAAGACTCATTGATGCTTCAAATTGAAATTGTTTGGAATATGTTTCCTTTTCATGAATTATGAATTTCTTTTCTTGTATTGCTGAATGTTCGCCTACAATACGAATTGTTCACTGCCAATTGTTTTGATTATCTTTTATTACTATGTTTTTATGACCTGGTACCTGCCACAAGGCCCACAACCTGGATTTTGATAGCCTGGCTTAGCTTGGAGTTGAGCTGTTGGATTAATCAATAAAAAGAACATCTGAAGTTCAAGATGCTGATGGGAAATATGTCATATAAAAGAGAAATTGGTCTTTATGCATATTATTTCCATGATAACAATCTCGTGATTCTAGATAACTAGTTATACATTGTGTAATTATGTGGAATATCTATATTTATTATTCTTTTTTTTTTTTTTTTTGGAAACCCTTCTTCCAACCCTTTTGAAAAGCTCTTACCTTTTTTTTAAAACTTTTATTGGATTGTGCAGGTAGGAGCAATTACACCACAAAGTTTGGAACTCTCGTTGCAAAGCATTCATGAGTGTCTTGGCAGTTCAGATTGGGTAACTCGAAAGGCTGCAGCTGACACATTATGTGTTCTGGCCATGCACCCAAGCAACTTAACAACTGAAGGAGCTGCTTCAACACTGAATATTCTTGAAGCTTGCCGGATGGACAAAGTATGTTCTCCTTTTGTAAACCATCCAACTCTGACATCTTCCACATGTCACTGAATCTTCATTAAGTTGCAGAGCTATTCAATGCCTCTCACACCAGCCGTGGTTCTTTGTCTTTCATTCTCTTTCCTTTTTCTACTGTAAAGATTTCATAATTTGATCTTTAAAAATTCTGGCTCAGTTAGCTGCTTTTATTTGTCACTGATCAACATCTTCACCTTTATTAATAATGGTTTAGAATTAGAAATAAATCTTCCCATCTTTTGAGTTGAACTTGGAAGCATTATTGTGTTGGTGTTTAAATGTCTGTTGCACTTTTAGTTTCTCATAATTTCACAGCATGATGCCTGGAGATAACCTCTGTTTTAGTGATACTATATATTTGATAATGTATACATTTATTTTAAGCTTTCATGACTCAGACATGATGATGCTCAAGAAAGTCGTTATGCAATCTTTTAACATTTTTCACAACTGACTCGGTTCAAGAGCCTTGAAAATTCTAATTGATTCATATTGTGATACATCTGTATCATTCCTGTCTTGATATATGGAAAATGAACTTGCTTTATGAAGTTTTATTTCCTTTCCACTTCTTTTGTTTTTTTATTTTAAGTTATCCGTGTTTATTTTTTAAATAACTAAATGAGGGCATAATAGACAGCAAGCATAATAGACAGCAATGCTTGATGTTTTATCATATAGTATTTCCAGTTTTTCGGTTGGTTTGAACACTATAAGCTAGCTCTTATTGTTACTTGATCATATGTTTGAGCTGATTTTATTTGCCATTCCTTAATAGAGTTGCATATGAATATGAACAATTGAAGGAGATAAGCAGTATTGGGTATAGTGTGAAGTAGGCTTACTTAAAACAATGCCTGGTAAGGGCCACTTTTAATCTTTTCAACCGTTCTATGAATTGCGAAGTCTGTATTTGGAATTTTAGAAGAATTAGGTAGTATATTGCCATTCTTATGTCATGGTAACCCATTAAGTAAAATTAATGTTATGTATTATATTTCTCAGATAAAACCTGTCAGGGAGAGTATGATGGAGGCTTTGCAGCTTTGGAAGAAAATTGCTGGAAAAGGTGATGGATCTTCATCTCATGGTAGGCCTTGGATTAAAAAGTTTGTCTTTTATATTGTCTTTCAGTTGCTGATTTTAGTTTGTTCATTTTTGATGCTCAATCCTTAAGATGGTCAGGCTTCTGACTCAGCTGACTTATTGGATAAGAAGAATAATCCAAATCCTGATGAGAGAGTAAGTGAAAAATCAGCAAAGAATTCTTCCAGTGGATCATCTCCCACTGATTCTGTTTCCAAGGGAAAGGGGAGCCACATTTTAGACAAGGCAGTTGGGATATTGAAGAAGAAGGCACCAGGATTGACTGACAGAGAATTGAATCCAGAGTTCTTCCAGAAACTTGAAACAAGGGGTTCAGATGATTTGCCTGTAGAAGTGATTCTCCCTCGACGGTGTCTAAACCCTTCAAATTCACAAAATGAGGAAGAGTCAGAGCCAAATTATACAGATCCAGTAGGGAGGACAAGGGTGAACTGCCAGCAAGATGGTGGATCACTTAAGTTGAAAAACAGAAACATGGACAGGGGAACTCATGGTGAAATTTTTAGGGAATGGTATCTTGATGATAGGAGTGATTCGAATCAGAGGGAGCCATCAAGCATGCTTGCAGATTTTTCAAAAAATCCTAATCGACCCGAGGGATTTGTGAATAATAAAGGAAATTGGTTGGCTATTCAGAGGCAATTGTTACAGTTGGAGAGGCAGCAGTCTCATCTGATGAATATGTTGCAGGTGTGCTTAATTTGTTTGCTTTTAAGGGAATAATTCCTACATCTGCTTCTGTTCTGATAGTTCTCTTACATTGCAGGACTTTATGGGTGGTTCTCATGATAGCATGGTGACCTTAGAAAACAGAGTACGGGGTCTTGAGAGAGTTGTTGAAGACATGGCACGAGATTTTTCAATATCAACAGGTAGAAGAGGTGGCAGTAATATGGTTGGTTTTGAGGGATCATCTAATAGGCCTCTAGGAAAGTATAATGGTTTCCCTGATTACTCCAATGGTATGTTAGGAAAAGGTAATGATGGACGCATCTCCTTTGGGGAGAGGCTTGCAGCATTCGATAGTGCTGCTTCAGGCATGAGGGGCAGGGGCCCTTCTTGGAGATCTGATGCACCTGAATCTTGGGACTTCAACTCATATGGTAAAAACGGCCAAATGGGCTCTAGGAGAGCTGCAGTTGGTGGTCCTACAGATATTAGGCCCATTAAATCAGAAAATGAGGCTGATCAGGTTGGCAACAGGAAGGGTTGGGAAAAAGGAGTCGGAGCTGTTAGATTTGGCGAGGGACCTTCTGCAAGAAGTGTCTGGCAGGCATCAAAGGACGAAGCAACCTTGGAAGCAATTCGGGGTGCTGGCGAAGACAATGGTCCTACTCGAAGTGCTCGAGCTCTTGTACCAGAGATGACTGCTGAAGGATTAGGGGATGATGGAACAGTGCAAGAGCGGGATCCAGTTTTGACTTCTTGGAGCAATGCAATGGATGCACTTCATGTTGGTGATTTGGATTCAGCCTTTGCCGAAGTTTTGTCCACGGGGGATGAATTCTTTCTTGTAAAGCTCATGGACAGATCTGGCCCTATAATTGATCAACTTTCTAGTGAGGTAGCAAGTGAACTTTTGCAGGCTGTTGCGCAGTTACTCCTGGACCAGAACTTGTTTGACTTCTGCTTATATTGGCTTGAACAGGTATGCCTTCTGCTACATACCACCAGTGTTTTAAGCTCTCCACGAGGCTTGGCATGAAGTATAGCTTCCTCATTTTCCAAAATAAAGTCTAGAACTCTCACTAAACAATAGGAATAAAGTAGGCAACACTTTGCTAGATTTTCTTCAGTTGTTATATGGAGGATTAGGATTCTTGTTGGCAATTGTATATTTCTATCTATGCTAATGCATGAATAAATAATCCCTTTAATCGAGTTATTTATCTTCGACGTTTGTGCCAAAAATCTCTGATGTAATAAAAGAATACGGTATAAATATTCCTTTAACCCCTACGTGTGTAAGCATTGCATGAAGAGGGTAACTTTATCAGTCCAAAGGTTTAAGCTAAACTACCTGACATTAGCACTGATCCATGTAATTTAAGCATGTTCTCCAATGTTGACCCATTTTTTAATCATGTTTTGGCTGCCTGATCTCAGTTGGTAGATATCATGATGGAAAACGGTCCTGATGTCCCACGTATTCCAATGGAAGTTAAAAGAGAAATTTTGCTGAATTTGCATGAGTCTTCTTCATCGCTTGACTTACCCGAGGACTGGGATGGTGCAGCTCCAGACCAACTATTACTGCAGTTGGCATCAGCCTGGAATATTGATCTGCAACATATGGTGAAATAGCTGCCAAACTATTCTTTGCTATATTTTTGGAGTTAATAGTTGAAATTGATCTTCATTCAAGCATTGAAGATCTTTCTTTGCTTTGAAACAACTGAAATGCCTAATATTGTTACTGGCTTGATATTCGATATACACGAAGTGTTTTACTGAAGTTTCCTGGAATTTTTACAGGATTATGGGAGTAAAAGATGCTAGTTTTGAACATGTACCCAGGATTGAGATTTATGAGAGTGAAGTTAATGGTTCAATGTATGATGATTGAATTTTAATCATATCTGCATAGTTTTTAATTGTTTATAAGAAAAGTAACTTGACAATTTCATACTCAGAAGCTGAATAATTAACAATTTTCTGTGAGTATATTGATTGTCTTGGATAAAGGATGAAACATAAACAATTTTGCTACATGTATATAAAGGCTTACATAATGATTTATATAATACTACATGTCACTATATCATTAGACAATTTAAAATATAGTCAGTTTTCTGGCACAAGGGCAATTTCTTCTCATAGAGTAGATTAATTCAAGCATAAATGAGGGTTTTCTTAGTTGCTATATATATATATTCATAATGATACCATGAGCGCTTTAGGGCGTCCTCAAGATATGTTTTCAGATATCGCTATACAATTACAATCCGTTTTTGTTCAATGGATACAAATATATATATATATATATATATATATATATA
>CAIGRB010048184.1:0-29676 GCA_903798255.1 Fraxinus quadrangulata | reverse complement strand
TATAGCCAATATATTGGCACCTTCTATTGAATATTGACCTTCCACTCTTGGATCCATTAATATGTTGTCAAGATTATTAGGATCCTTCAAAAGAGGCCTAGCCCATTTCTCTAGATTCTACTCTCTACCTCGAGACGATTCTTATCCATTACACATTTTCCTGTTAGCAATTTTAATAAAACTACTCCATAGTTGTATACATCATTCATCGTTGTCAAATGACCTGAAAACTTCCATAGCCATGGGTGCCTATGGCACGGGTGATGCGTTTCATTTCCTTCCGGACCATCTTTTGCCAACAAAATGTGAAGATGACTATGAAACGAACCATTCCTACACATCATCCTTAGCTAGTCTGACACAGTTGGTATAACCCGTTGTTATATACGTTACTTATATAGAGTAGAACACATGTTTACTAGATCAAAAAAGTCGATGTCGGAGTGGAGTGAGAGGTGCAGGGATGGTACGGTACAAGATTATAGTTAGAATAAATATTGATGATATAATCCTATTATTCATACTGAATAAAAAATTTCGCTTCGCTCCTTGTAGACGTAGGCACATCATCGAACTTCATTAAATACTTGTGTTGATTTCTCTATTTCACTTATCTATTATTTTGTACTTTAAATCCAATACCCGCGCTATGGACGAGTTAATATGTTAGGATTTTTGGGATGTTGAGCCAAGGCCATTGGGTCCACAATTTTGCCAGGATGGTTAGATTTGAAGATGGAGCAGTGTTGAGTTTCAGTAGCAAGAATTGACTGTTATTTTTTCAGATGAGATAGTTCAAACTCAATCCTAACCATTAATCATTATAAACACTAGCAAGCACGGATATATAGAAATTCCTTTTTTTTTTCTTTTTTTTTCAATCCTAACCATTAATCATTATAAACACTAGCAAGCACGGATATATAGAAATTCTTTTTTTTTTTTTTTTTTTTTTTTTCGTGAAATGGTTGAAAACCATTCCTAACAACATCAATTTTGGCAAGGAACGATATTAAAAAAAAAAAAAAAAAAAAAAAATATTGCCCCTCGATTTTTTGCTTACTACTTTAAAGACAAAATACAAAGATACGATTGACATCTTTAGGTGATATATTTATTTTTATTTCAATAGTGAAATTGGTAAAACAAAAATAATTTTAATAACAAATAAATAAAGGAGAGAATAGGAAAAAAAAAATGATATTTTTTGTTTTCTCTCATTTATTTTGAAATTAAGTGTGATGACAATTTTTCATAAAAAAATCTAGAAATTTGAGAGTCAAAATACCTCTTGAATATCAAATTAAAAAAGGTAGAGAATCAACTTGCTCTTTTTTTGGTAGATTGAGGACTATCTTGAACTCGTTCAAAACATTGATGACCGACAATGCAGATTTCCCATTGTTTTAACGTTTCAATTATGCCTTGGTAGAAAATTCACGCGTGCGTGAAATGGATTTTGGCAACAAATTTCAACTGTACTTGCAAGGACAAGAGTTCTGAATCCTTCAGGAAACCCAGTTGAAGAATATAGAAAGAAAATCCCATTCCGTTTCAAGCCTAATTGAATTAGAACTCGGCTTCATGAATTCTATAAATTTGAAATGGCATATTCTGAATACAAATTACATTTTCTGTTAATGCATTTGATTTTCCTTTACTGAGAAATTATGGAGTTTAATCCCAGTTACAACGAGGCTCTTTCATTCGTTGAGATTGCCAAGCAACGATTTCAACATCAAGAAAGCGTTTATCGAAAATTTTGTAACATCTTTGCAATGTTCAGAGGAAGACTGATAGACCCAGAAAGTTTAATTTCACAGGTGGAGATTATGTTCAATGATCACGCAGACCTTATTTCACTGTTCCACAACTTCTTCCCAAAGAATTTACAGATGGCCGTCGCCGGAGACAGGGATACCGCTCCTGTTTGTGTTCCAACAACGGTAAAAAAATCATCTGATGAGTGTCGGAAAGACGAGGTGAAAGACGAGGGAAGGGAAAAAACAAAACTCTGTATTGAATTTGTCAACCGGGTGGCAGAAACTTTACAGGATGATTACAAGTATAAATTGTTTCTTGATGCTGTTAATGGTTTGGGGAAGTTCAAGAACATTGTTCAGGTTCGTACGGAGGTTTATATTATATTTAAGGATCACCCGGAATTGGAGATTGAATTTTCAAGGTTTTTGACGGATTACTATGAGGCCAATTCAAGGGTTGAAGAAGACGCCAATCTCAGTTTCTCTTCCAGGAGTACGAGAACTGAAGGTGGAGCACAGAAGAACAATTATAAAGAAATCATGTCTATTTGCGAAGATGAAATGTATAAAGTTGAAATGGAGTATCATTCTCTTCAATCAACCATGGAGGCCGTGGATCAAATGGTGAAGAAATTGAAAAGAAATCCGAATGAAATGGTCTGCATTGAAGATTACCTCATTGTATTGAATTTGAAGTACCTGAAATTTTTTTATGGTAATCGTAGTGTGGCGAAGATGAGGAGAAATCCAATTGATGCGAATGCCGTAACTTCCATACAGTTGGACCTGAATAACGAGTACAAGGAAGTTGAAAAGCGTCTCAAGAGGACTAGGATAAAGTGCTCAAGAACTATGAAAGAAATCCGCGAGAAGGCGTACAATCAAGAAAATCAACGCTTAAGTAGGAAGAGAACAAGGGGATAATGGACTCGGAGAATGAGGTGAATCCAAGATTTGATCCTGAGCAAGTTCAGCTGGTAAAGAATCAAATTGAAATATTCGAAGGGATTCTAGTAAAAATTCAGAGTTTATTAAAACATACTTGTGCTAATCATGGTTGAATTTATGGGAGACGTTAGATCTCTTATCGCACCATTCGCACATACTTGGTCTACAAGTTGATTATTAGGAACTTTTTAGGAGGAATAGAAGTGAGGACCAAAGTTACTAAATGTTTCCCAAACAGAGGCATGTAATAATACAGTCAATTAAATATTCCATTCTTGTGCAAATTTTAACTTTATGCTTTTTCTGAGGTAGATATCCTTGCAGTGTGATATAGTTACTGATGTTTGCTTCTTGCAAGTAATAATACTTAGCTGCTGCCGTACTTATTTCATACAAGAGCACCCAAGGATTCATATTTTTCTTTGCCCTTTCTTATCATTCTTGCCATGTAAAGCCACATAATATGCCATAAAAGAGTCAATAATAATTTGCTGCGTCGAAGTTTTGCTTAATTTTACATTTCCCCATATAAGCTCAGTTGAAGGGAGTTGAAACATATGCTCCATGGTCCCTTTTCTGTCATTGCATTTATGGGTAGTCTTTCTTTGTTGCTGAAATATTGAAGTGTAGACTGGGTTACATTTTTGTTTTGAACAAACTGCTTTCAGTGTGACAGTGTCATGGCATAATTTCCGAAGTAACAGATTTCTCTTTCATAAATTTGTAGTAAGAAGGAGTCGGCCTAACCAGGTTTTTCATGATCTTGTTGTCTTAACACAGATGCAATATCACTCATAATTGCATATAATTTTGGATGTAGAAGTCTTTCAATTCCAGGGCATCAAGTTGTACTCCCAATATCGATGTCAAATCTATTTCCTGTGCCTACAGGATTTTCACTGAACCTCAGATATTTTGAGCACTCTCTTGAGCATCTGATGCCGATGAGGCTGTGCTATTCCTCATATAGCCTGTTTTACATGCAATTCCTCAATCCAGAACTCAATTCAGAGGCACTGTGAGTTTTTAGTTCTGATCTTTGTGATTTCACGAGCATTTAGTCTTGTTTTAATGAATTTCTTAAGAAATTAATATCCTAGTTCCAAAAATAATTGCCCAAATAGAGGATTGAACAAGTGCTGAAGAGGTTTGGTAGCTACATTATATTCCTCGATGAACTGCAAGATCCATGGAGCAGAGGCAGGTCGGTTATTAATTTCAAGTACCTCGAGGTACAAAATCGAAGCTGAAAAATCTTTTGCAAAACCAGATTACGCGGAGGATATAAATCAACTAATATGTCAAATGGATGATTTCAGTATGCTGAAAAACATATCCAGCAGCATAATGGCCTTAGGGACTGAGAAAGGTAGATAAATCTTTATGCGCTATTCCCCTCGTTTAGTTGAAAGACAAGAAACGATATCAGGAGCAAACTACGCGGATCTGCATCCTGCAACTAGAAAAGATCCCGACTGGCTTGTCAATCAGAGAATCCATGCCATGGCCTGATACTTCGACCTCCACAGATAGATAGGGATTCTGAAGCATTTCCCTTCCACAGCCTGAAATTTTTTACAGGGAATCCATTTCAAGAATGAGACAGTATAGTAAATACTGCGTTATTTCTCCAAGCTATAACTTCATCAAAGTTGCCAGCTAATTTTAGTAACATATTTTATGGAATCCACGACTTTTCAAATCCACATTTCGTCAACTTTTATCAAAATTTGCTAAAAATTCGTTTTTAATCACAGACGATGATATAGTCATTGACAATATAACTTTTGATGATTTTCATTGAAATCAACATTTATTGATTATTTTGGTTAGAATTAAAATATGTACGGAGTTACCATCAACATTACTACAAGTGATCGCTAACTTACCTTCGTTGGAGATTACCGATAACAATTTATAGTCGGGGATTCACCAATAAAAAACGTGGGGCTCACTCACAAAATATTGTTCTTTCTATATTTATATTTTTTTGCTAGATAATGACATAAGTTAATTTTCGTTTAATTTTATTCCTCGCATTTCTCTCTCTTCTTTTTCTCAACCGCCCGGTCCAATTATTCCACGTATACGCGACATTTTCATTTGTTACTCGAAGATAATCTCTTTTTTACTGCACAAATCTCACGCCACAACATTTGCCAGCACCGATCCGCACCCAAATCTAATTTTCCGGTTATCCCACTAATTTCAGTCACCGACATTTCTGCTTCGGTGAATTGATACGCACTGAACAATCTGCTTAAAACCCATAAGCAGAATTAGTAATTCCTCATTTAATTTTGCAGCTATGTATTAATTGACTACCAGATTTCATTAACCCCTTATTGTAGATCTATCAATTTCAAACGCTCTCTAGAGTACTGGAGAATAACCATGGTTTCGACAAGTAAAATCAAATCCGTTGATTTTTACAGGTAACGTTTTTATATTGTTTTTCTATTTGCTTATTTTTATGAATTTGTTTGGAAAGCTTTATGGTGAAATTTCAATGTGATGAATCTCTAATTTTGGGATCATTTGTTGCCCTAAGACCCATCAATTATTTGTTGTGTCGTGAATCTTAGTCTATGTTTTGGTTCATTCTGTAATTATTTTTGGATGAGATGCACTGTTTTATTTATCGTGCTTAGGTGTTGAATTATGGGTGGTAGTGAATGTAACATGATTCTGCACTTGGTGAGTTCATAAGAGGATCCAGTTAAAAAATTACATCACTTGGTATACGGTCCAGTGAATTGGGATAAATTTACTTGAAAATGCCATTTTACTGTTTAAATGGGATGTCTGGATATGGGGTTGTTTGCTGCCGTAGGCTGTAAATTTATTTAGTCAAAACAATGTAGTCGATGGTGTGGTGCATTGGTGGACCTGGAAAACCGATACTCCAGATAATAAGTTGCACTTTTTTCCTGGATGTTTTAGGAGTAAATTGGAAAAAATTGGTATTATTGTAAATGGCCTAGATTGACAATTGAGGAATTTGGCAATATAGTCATTGTCTTATAGGAACTACCATTTTACCATCTTTAATTTGGTGGAATATTTTCAATGTCAAACAACCAGTTTTTCCTTAAAAAGCCCCATTTCCATTTCATATCTAATATTTTAGTAATGCTTTCGTTTTTTTTCCTGGTCAGCGATTATGCCAGGAACAATTTTCTTTTTATGTGTTGTTTCTTAACAATATAATATTGCTTTGAATGTCTGCAGCATAATGAATAATTTGTTGTGCCTGTTACGTTTTCAAGTGCACCTGGCACGTGTACTTGTATTCTAGATCTAGTTCTTAGACGATGCAAAGGAACTTTGGGGCGTATATCTTGATCGTATCTCAAGCTGCCTTACCCATCTTCAGACTGTTTTTCAACATTTAAGACAAATATTGCACGCTTAAAAAGATCTTAAATATACATTCCGAATAGACTTCTTGCTTTCTCTCCCTGGTATATTGTGTCTGACGATGGGATTAAGGTTGGTCCTGCACTGTTGAGAGCCATCAAAGTTGGCCCACTCCATGACAGAGAGATGCAGTTTCCATGGATAGTTCTCTGGTTGAGGCTGTTTTGCTGGAAATTTTAGAACTTTGGTAGCTTCTTTCAATCTAGCCCTTACATAGCAATACTAGGTTTTGATAAGATCAACTGTGATATATTTCATGAAGTGATTAGAAATATCTTTATGTTAGGAGATAGCTTATTGCATCTCAAAGTAAGAGGCTGAATGTAGCTGAGCCTAGTTTGTTGCCATATGATAAAAGTTTCAAGAATATTGGAGACAGCCGCAAACCTACTGTCATTTTTTGGGGACTTGGAGGAGTCAACTAAATAACTTTCGATTTAGTATCCACAGTCAACCACGGACAGATGTACAGTTATGCAAGTGATAAATATTTGTGATTTATAATTGAAATTTTGTTTTTGAAGGAGATAGATGAAAAATGAAACATTGACAAGCTTAGTTGTTGACCTCTTTCTTTCAATCCTTTCAAAAAATAATTCTATTTAGCGAATTTTTGAATTAAAAAGGAAGGGCTACTAAGAGTAACAAAATTCAAATTCAGCATTCCTATTTCAGTTTTATTGACATTAAATGAAAATGTTAGTGTTGCTAATGATGCTGCATACTGACATTTGATGGCACTCGGAGTTTCTTCTTATTATTTTTTTCTTTTCTTTGCAGAAAAATTCCCAGAGATTTGACTGAAGCATCTTTATCAGGGGCTGGGTTGTCAATTATAGCTGCCTTTTCCATGATCTTTCTATTTGGAATGGTAGGAAGCTGACTCCTTCCTGGTCATAGATTTATCACAAAATAAATATTTCTATCATTGTCTAGCCCCTATTTGGTCCAGATTAAAATCTGATTTTAATCCAAGTCAAAGTCAAACAATCAATATTAATCACATCTTTCATGGGTCTCACAACTTTTCAATCACATATTTCAAAAACTTCTATCAAAATCGACTAAAAATCTAATTTTAATCTCCACCAAACAACCTCCTAAATTTATTAAGTAAAAATTGCTTTACATTGTAAGTTTTGCTTTCAGTTATAGGCTGTTCTCTGTCTGCTTGTGTTATATGCAGGAACTAAATGATTATTTGACAGTGAGTACCTCTACATCAATTATTGTTGACAAGAGTTCTGATGGGGACTTCTTACGAATTGATTTCAATCTGAGGTAAAAATTGCTCGGTTAATAATATCTAACATCAGGTGAATATGGCGTAGTAAATATTTTCACGTGTAGCCTTTTCTTATTGCTTACACCTTCCTGCTCGGTATGTTCAGTGTGAGACTAGAGGCTTGCTCTATTCATAAAAACAAGTGGTATATCAGCGGGTCATTCACAACCATTTGTTCTCTTTTTCACCTTTCTTTTCAAAATATGGGAAAGGAAGAATGTTTTCCTCTCTCAAGTGTATTATTCTTATTTTAAAATATTAGAAATCAAAAATACATTCTTTTTTCTTTTTTCTTTCATTTTTTTTTTAATTTTTAAATGAAGAAAAATGCATTGTGGGAAATCTGAATGCACTTCACTGCAGCAACAAAACTATTTGGTAACTGAAGAGTTCCTTTCATAATAATTATAGAAACCTTAAAATACCATTTTTTCTTCGCCAGTCATAATATAGATATTCCTAGGTCAAACTTGGAAATGGAAAATAGTGAAAATGAATTATGGGAATTCTGAATGCACTTAACTGCAGCGTCAACTTATTTGGTAACTGACTAGTTCCTTTATTTCATTATTGAAACCTTAAAATTGGCAATTTTTTCTTCACCAGTCATAATATAGATATTGTTACATCAAAGTTTGCTTCCATTATCTTTATAAAACTGGAAGTTTGGAACCAAAACTTGAAATACTATCTTTCTAATCTTCACATGACTCGACATCTCTCATTCTGCAACCTGTTTCTACAAGCAATTTTTAAAAATAAAAAAAGTACTGACGTGATTAAAATTATAATTTTTTTTTTCATTTTTTATATTGTAAATTAAGTTATTTTTTTCTTAATTTTGCCATGTCGAAAATGATTTCCTGGCGTGTCGGCAGTGTGTCGATGATGTGGCCAACTTACAAAACCAAAAATTAATTGACACGCCACTGTCATTTTCGACATAGATTGGCAACATGTCGATGTTCGACACAATATCTTTTCCAGCATATCAGCAATGAGTTGATGACATAGCCAACTTATAAAGCCAAATATTAATTTTGACACGCACTGACATTTTCGACATAGTTCGGCGACTTGTCGGGGTCCGATAAAATATCTTTTCCAGCATATCGGCAATGTGTTGATGACGTGTCTAACTGTACAAAATATAAATATAATTTGGCCATGCCAGACATGTCGGAGTTTGACACAATGCTTGTCGGTAACGTGTCTAATTGTACAAAGTCAAAAAATAATTTGGGCACATCACCTGGGGTTTCCGACTCGTGTTGGTGACATCGGTGTCGTCTGTCGTGTACGTGTCGAACACTTAATTGTCGGTATTGGAAGGGTGTCGATGCAACCTAGTATATTCATTTATTTTGTTCTATTCACTTTATTCAAAAGTCGCCGTACACTTTTAGAAAACTTTACTAAGAGACATCCCTAAAAAATGCCACCTTCGATCTTTCATTTTCTGTCTCGATTGAAGGTGATGGTCTGTTTATGATCCTATATTTTTCTTTTTGTGTTTGATACTCATGATTCTGTCAATTGTCCTTTTAGATTGAAGCTATATCTTATAGAGACACGTGGAATTTTCTATTGCCCTTTGGCTAATAAAGTGCTTTCTATCATGGATAGATTATTATATTAAACTGGATTTTTTTGGGGTAGTCGTTCCTCACGTCTCTCTCTTGTGCCATCAATAATTGATTTCTTCGCTTTCTAGTCGTCTTTCCGTTAAATCTATATTGACTATTTTTTATATTATCTGGTAGTTTTCCAGCACTATCTTGTGAATTTGCATCCATTGATGTCAGCGATGTCTTGGGAACAGTAAGTTTCATCCATTGATTCCTTCACATATATATCGTTTTTCTTCATGTATTGAGGAGGACGGGAAATTTATTATATAGCTTCTATGGTTTCTATTTTGTCAAAACATCTGATTTTGCAACATTTTCATTTAGTATATTGCTGAACTGGTGTCCTAATTTTTTCAGAATAGGTTAAATATAACTAAAACTGTCCGCAAGTACTCGATAGATTCAAACTTAAAGCCTACTGGCTCTGAGTTTCAATCAGGATCAGTTTCAACAGCAATTAAGCACGACGAGGAAGTTGATGAAGAACATGGTGAAGGTGCTGTTACACTTAATTCACACAATTTTGACAGAGTTTCGCATCAGTAAGTGGATTGTGCTTGACAGCCTTGAATTCTGATTCCTGTCTGCATGTTTAATGTTTACTCATGCAATAGACTTCTGATAATTCAAAATATTGCTTTGACAGGCACCCTATTTTGGTAGTAAATTTCTATGCACCTTGGTGCTACTGGAGCAACCGCTTGGTAATCTATATCTTTTTCTATCCTTGCCGGCGTGTTGCTTACTCAATTTTTAATTTTTTTGAACTGTTTGCTCCTGCAATGAATGAGAATATTAATTTACGATTATAGATTGACCAACACTTTTCTTTCTCCATGGTTGTTTCAGAAACCTTCATGGGAGAAAGCAGCCAAAATTATAAGAGAAAGGTTGAATTCTTTCTGTATTTTATTGTTTTTAAACTGAAAATATGACACATTCACAGTATTCTCTACATTGTGAAAATGGACGTTATATTGATATTATTCCATTCAAAAGCTCATCTACAACATCTTTTTTAGATATGACCCAGAATTTGATGGACGTATTCTTTTGGGAAAGGTTGATTGCACTGAAGAAGTTGAGTTGTGTAGAAGGTACTTTTTGATCAAGCTTTTGCTTGTTCAATAAATTATTCTTTAGTTAAATAGTAGCTCTTTTCTTATTTTTGTTTACATATGGAGTATCTTGACTTTGATTGATCTCTCATGTTTTATAATTCTTTTATAAAGTAAAAGTTTTGTTTCTATATTGGAAGAGGAAGATTGAAGAATGTGGGTGTAGGCACTTTCGGGCATGAATTGGCACATGATAAGTTATACAATTATCTTGCTACTGAAGTTGTAGAGAAATGTACTTACATAATCTCTCAACAAACTAAAAAGAAAAAGAGATCCGAATCAACTTAAGTGTATGAAGGATAAAAACCAAAGAATTTTGCTTCATAGCAGTGAGTTCGTAGAGGCATGGAAGTTAGCAACATGTCAAACTATACTGAAAAAAGAAATATTAACTATATTAGAAGTATCTGAGTTTCAGATGTATAATAGATGACGATGTTAAGATGGATGTATGATCATACTAGAATAGATAAAATTACACACTCACAAGTACACTAAATTACTAGAATGATTTTGCTGCATATTGCTACTTGGCATCGATCTGCCAGACTTATTACCATGACCAAAATCTTGCTTGACAATCATTTTGGCTTCTTATATCTGTCTACATTTTTCTTTATTGCTTGCTTCCTATAGAGTCCCCATGTAAAACCCATATTCCTGTGCAGTTTTGTTGCATGCCAGCAAGCCTCATACCTTTCTGAATTGTTGAATCAGTGATCAGTTGCTAATGTTACTTTTCTTGATGTGGTGCTTTTCGTTGACCCTTTCTTCCCTTTGCTTAAACAGTCTCTTATTAATGAATGTTCAGGAATCACATACAAGGGTATCCTTCTATTCGCATCTTCCGCAAGGGAAGTGATGTCAGGTAAATAGTTGATTCTTTTGCCAATTCTGGTCAGACTTTTTCTGTAATTATTTCAGATTTGTTGTTACTTGAATAGAGGTATCTTTAGACGCTTTTTTTTTCACTATACCTGTAAATTCAAAGTTGAGCTTTTAACCTTAAAAGGGGAAATTGGTGCTAGACTATAAACCGGACTTAACATGCCCACCTACTACTAAGCAGGGTATATTGTCTAGCTTTTTCTTAATTATGGTGGTCTTTTACTTGGTAATTATCCTTCCATTTAGGGGTGCCATCACCTAGAACAGGGGTAAAAGGCAATGACCAACAACAGTTAGTGGCCTCTTTTGTATGGGCAGCCGCTTTGTGAAAATAATGCCTTCTGTTGAAACAAATTGTTTTGTCTTTAATACTTGAGCTACATGAATACTTCAGTACTTTTATATGATTTTCTAAATAATTAATTCATTTTGCGTACTTCTCCATAATTATCAGCTTATATCTTATTTAAATTTCCTCATTTGTTTGCTGTTGGATTTTTTCCATTTTTTTTTTAAACGCAGAGGGGATCATGGGCACCATGAGCACGAGTCATATTATGGAGATCGGGATACAGATAGCCTAGTTAAGGTGAGACTTTTGACCATATTAATTGGAAAGTTAATTTGGGAGGGAAAATTGCAGGATGAGGAAAGAAGGGAATAAATAGACACTATGAACCGAGACTGGGGGAATATTCTTGCTTAAATTGCTGGTTGGCATATGATATTGCGATTATCTGTCAAAATAATTGGTTTTGATCCTTGCAGACAATGGAGGATATGGTAGCTACTATTTCTTTGCAGTCACAAAGTGCTTCAGATAGTCAGCCGTCCAAGATGACAGATGATGCCAAAAGGCCTGCACCTTTAACAGGAGGATGTAGAATTGAGGGTTTTGTACGTGTAAAGAAGGTATCGTTTACATAAATTATAGTCTGTGATTCTTTTGTTGGAACATTGTTCTGTCATTTACTATTTAACAGGAGGATGTAGAATTAGGGTACATGTAGTAAGATATTGGTTACATAAATTATAGTCATGATTCTTTCATTGGAACATTATTTTGTCCTAAACTACTTATGGTTCATAGATCGTTTGTTCATCTTATGTATGATCTTAAGCTGGTCTTGTGTTGTGCAGGTTCCTGGCAACCTTATTATATCAGCTCGTTCAGCTTCCCATTCTTTTGATGCTTCTCAGATGAACATGTCGCATGTTATTTCCCATTTTTCTTTCGGTAAAATGATCTCACCAAGGGTAATGAGTGACATGAAGCAAGTGCTGCCATATCTTGGTGGAAGCCATGATCGGTTGAATGGCATGCCATATATCAGTAATCCAAGTGATTCAAATGCAAATGTTACTGTAAGTTTTGTGTCTCTTTACATGCATCCTTCCCCCCTCTCATGTGCCATTCATTTTTATGTTATATTTCAGCATGCTTCTACCCTTGCCATTGCCACCCTCCTTTCCTCTTCTTCTCCAAGTCTATGAAAAATGAGTATACTTTTGGATACTTGCAATTTAGCTTTTTAGCGACTGTTCAAATAGAAACAGACGTGTTAAATTTTTGTTGGTCTATCAGCCTTGCACTTGATTTGTTATTGAGCTTCATGCTGATGAACCAATTTGCATATTTGAGTTTTTAAAACTTGCTGATAATTTTGTAATATATCTGCTATTGTGTGCACTTGCAGATAGAGCACTATCTTCAAGTTGTAAAAACTGAGGTGATGACAAGATCTCATAAATTAGTCGAGGATTATGAGTACACTGCCCACAGCAGTCTTGTCCACAGCCTGGACATCCCAGTTGCCAAATTTCACTTTGAACTATCTCCGATGCAGGTTTTGAGCCAATTTATTTAAATCATTCATTAAAGATTGCATTATAGAGTCGTTCTCCATTTGCTTCATCTCTTTTGTCTTTTATTAGGTCTTAATAACTGAAAACTCAAAGTCTTTTTCGCACTTCATTACAAACCTCTGTGCCATTATTGGAGGTGTTTTTACGGTAGGTTCTCTCGCCCCCTCCTCCTTTCTCTTTTCGGGGTTTTTGTCATTGCTGTTTGACGCGGCTTTAATTTTTGTGGTTTCAGGTTGCTGGAATATTGGACTCAGTGCTGCACAACACCATGAGACTGATGAAAAAAGTTGAATTGGGGAAACACATCTGAAAGGAAGTTGGATTTAGGCAGGTGTATTAAAGAATATCAATTAGTTTGCACATTTTTTATATAGATGCTCAGATGAATATGTATTTTGTTATTCAGAATATTTGCAAGCAATCTTGAGAATCACCCTGTTATCTTCACTTTGGTGGAGGTTATATTATGCAAAACTGACTTTGAGGCAAACTTTGGCCCTGTTTGGGTTAGATATAAAAAAATTGATTTTTTGTCAAATTTGATAAAATTTTGTGAAATTTGTGGTTAAAAAGTAGATAAAAGTCGTTGGTCCTATGAGGTGTGTGGTTGAAAATGAGTTAAGAAATGAGGATCAAACATGAGTTTTAACTTTCATTGTGCATGACTAACGAACAAAAGAGTAAAAATACGAACCGTAGGTTGGCTGTGGTTCGTTTCCTCTGACTTGGATCATCATTTCGCAATCAACAATCACATTTACAGGGTTTTTGGGACCGATTCTATCCAGAAACATGAGCAACTTTTCATTATGTGAGTGTTCCAAAGGAAAGGATGGAAGTTCAAAAAGTGGTAGGGATTTTGGGATGGAACTCGTCCATGAGTAGGATTGCATGGTGTTTTAAAGGTTTGGGATTTAAGGGGCAAAATTAAAAAGTTTGAAACCTCAGTCACAATTAATTTTAAGTTGATCGAACTTTATTTTTAATCATATGCTGAGACCCATAAAAATGCAACAAGACTAATTTTCATTTTCTCCAACTGTGGGCTCGCATTGATTGAAGGTTTAATGACAGGTCCATAATTTGGAATTCCCATCTTACCTCACAACAGTGATAAATATAATGTGCAATAATGAATGCAAGGGTATTTCTGACTACAGAATTATGAAAATGAGGGTGTTATGGTCCTTTCAATTTTAAATGACATCTGTTAAAAATCTCTCGTCGTAATTTTTTAATGCCCAAGTCACCGTTGAAAAATGCGAATTCTCATTGAAGTCTCTGTTTGATTGTTATTATTGAGAAAAAAATGATGTTTTGAATAGTGATTTTTAAAAAAAATATGTGGTTAAAACGGAAAAATTTGAATTTAGGTGCAAAATATTTTATTATGTATTATATTATATGATTGAAGATGAATATAAAAATTAAAGAATTTTGTTTTAGAGGTAGACAAATAGGGGCAAAATTTCCTCTACCACCTCGAGTGTAGAAGGCTAATGGGCCTGACATGTATGTCAGCCCAATACCCATACTGATCAGACCTTGAGCCTAGTCTTTTCAAGAGACATGGACAACGAAGGTAGGGCCTACAGACTTCAAACTCAAGCGCTCTTCCCGCCCGGCCCATATTTATATTGGTCCAAACCCGGAAAATCAACCGACACGCGACATTAGGCGCGTTTTTCAACTCTCCACCCTTCTTTCTATACGAAACACATGGCAAGTGGTTCCCGAGTCCCTCGATCCTTCGTCTTTTTCGCTTCACGCATAGAACCTGCATAAATTTTAGAGGGAGGGGATATTAGCATGGAGATAAACGCATAAAACGGGCATTGTTTGTGGATGTGTGTTCGGGCCGGGTCGAATATCTGTAAATCCTCCTCATTCTTCAACCTTCCCAACTGCTAAATTAATTAAAGAAACAAACCAAGCATGATTTAGAACCAAAAATAAGTTTTTTTTTCCTTGTATTTAGATATCCCTTGAATCTTTGTAGAAAGGAATGCCAGCTATTGATCTGGGGCCCTTGGAAATGTTTTTCTTCTAAATTTGTCATCTGGGTTTTGGGAATTTCAGCTCATTTTTGCTGGTTCTTCAGTTTCTTGATTCATTAAAGGTATTTTGGTTATTTTTTAAGAAAATTAATTGAGAAAATGTGGAGGGGCCCTGGAGCTCCTGCTGATTCTTATTATGAGGTCCGGCCTGAATGCACTGATGTTCCCAAAACCAAGTTCAGAATCAAGGTTTGCTCATTATTTCTTATATTCGATTTTCCCTTTTACCAGATTGTCAGTTTCAATTGGTGTAAACCTACATTGATGCTGGAAATGATTAAGAATTTTTCTGACATTTTAAATTCTCTCAACTTATCAAACAAAAGGTTGCTTCATTGTGTCTGTATCACTACGATGGGTAAAGTGTTAACCCTGATATTAAAATATGGATGAATTTGATCAAGAACATGGAAGTTTTTTATGTCACGGTTTGATGAGGGTGCATCTTTCTTGGTTCCTGTCCAATTATCCGGATTTTCTTGTAAAGAGTATGGATGGAGGTTACTTTGGATGTAGGTTGCTATAAGTTTGTAAAGTTGGTTTTTGATGATATTCCTATGACTGGTTGAACCAATGACTCAAATTCTGATTTACGAGGATATGGGAAATGAGGGTTTAGATGACTAGTGCTACACTAAAGTATAGTGATGCAAAAAAAAAAAATTTTAGGCGACCAAATCTTGGACTAGGTTTTGGTGTTGAGCATATATTCTCTACAGATATCTCCAAAAGTTAACTGCACAAGTATTTTTCAATAGATTGTTCTCTCTGAACGCTTGACAACATTTAACCTTGGTATATCATTTTAGGAAAAACTCAGATTATGTCCTGTCCAATAAGGCAACCTTGGTGATAATGCATTTTTAATGGTGAAAGGGTGGTCAAGATGTTGTCTTCTCAATACCAGTTTCCAAGCTTCTGGATGGGGTGAATATCTGTTGTAGCTTGAAATATGTAGCAAGAAATGGAAAGTAGAGGCATAATGAACTGAAAAATATTGTCAGCTGCCTCTTTAGTTGTAATGCATGCGAAGTTTTTTCTAGGAAAGATTCAGTTCTCTTCTTTTCCCTAATAGAAGGCTTGAAGTCACGCTGAGTTGTATTGCCTCACAGAGGAAGGCAGGGGACGAAAGTTTCTGGCTTGTTAAGGTGTCTATTCTTTAGAAAAGTATAAGCTTCGAGGGGAAAAAGAGTGTTCAGGGTCCTGGATGGGCTAAGATATTCTATATCATGAGGTTTCTAGATAAGTCTTTTCTTTCTTTCTTTTTTTCTTCTTACTCATTCTTGAGTTTGTTCAAAGTAAGCTTCAAATTGATTTTCTAAAACAGAGGTGTAGAACTTGAAGTCCCATCACGGAGCAGAAATGAGGATGAGAGTGTTAACAGTGCAAATTGATTGAGGAACCATGTTTGCCTGCATATGTGATACATTCAAATACACAATGGATTGCCATTGAGAGGCCTGATGACTGTCTTCCAGAACTGTGTTTATTCAACTACGGGCTTTCTATTTTTTTCAAACATTTGAGTATATTCTCTTCCTCGTAGATTCTAAAAGTATTGACAGCATCTTGAAAATAGAAATTTATAGCAAATTGCATTTTGGATAATAGAAGCAATCAAGTTCATTTATTATAACTGAATACCATGTCCACATTTATTTTTTTCCTTCTTTTCCCTTTAAATTTCGGGGATAGTCAAATTTTATCACCTTCACAAAATGAGTGAACTTCTTGATTAGTATCGATAAGAAGACATGGTTTTTTTTTTTAAGAGTAATCAGGCTGTGCAATTATTGTTATTCAAGGTTTAACTTCCTCCACATCCCTTTCTTTGCATATGCTTAATAGTTTCTGAGGGCTTGTACAAATGTCTGTATTTTTTATTAAACTAAATCAAGGGAGATACGACTAGGGCTAACAATGGCTTGTTTAGTAATATAGTTTAAGGAGAATGTGACTTCCCAAATCTGCTGATCATCCTCTGTTAGAAATCACTATTGGGTATATAAGTTCTATGAGAAAGATTATTTGTTGGGCTAGATTCCCACCTGTGCCCATCAAAGTTGTCTTCCGGGATAGGTCTATTACTCGCTTTCTCCTAAAATGGGGCCACCACTATTGACCTTGTCTTTAAGCCTAAGATTTGAATAATCCGGTCTTGAATAATGCACTTCATTTACTCTTGATTTAAGCTTAGAAGCCTGTTCATTTAGACTTCTCGGGTTGACAACTAGAACTCTAGCTTGTTGGATGAGTCAAGAGATATCCTTTAGTGAATTTTATATATTTCAATACACCTTCTGAGTTAACAGGCATTTCTTTTTATACTAGGATTTTGTTTAGGTATTCTTTTGAATTCTTTTAACTATTATTTCCCCTTAATTCCTGTTACGTGCAACATGCTTCCTGGCCTGAAATACCTTCTTTTTCTACATAATCAGGCTGGCAAAACTTTAAGTTCTCGGAAATGGCAAGCTGCTTTCTCTCCAGAAGGTCACCTCGATATAGGCAAAACACTGGGTCGAATTCAACGTGGGGTAAGATTTTCCTTTTCTATGAGAAAATGCTACTTGTTTCCACCATGATAATCTCTCTTGGTTTGATCATCCAAAAGTGAATATAATCTGATGAAGACTATTTTGGTTGATAATCAGTCATCTGGACGTGGGGTAAGATTTTCCTTTTCTATGAGAAAATGCTACTTGTTTCCACCATGATAATCTCTCTTGGTTTGATCATCCAAAAGTGAATATAATCTGATGAAGACTATTTTGGTTGATAATCAGTCATCTGGTTTTTCTTGGTTATGTGATATTCTATTCTGTATTTGTAGCTGTACATGAGCTTTCTTGTCTTTGTCTGTGTTTCTTATCAAAAGGATTCTTTTATCGGTTTTAGATTTTTTACCCCTTTTGGAGTGACAATCTGAGCTTCACTAAATCTGATAAAAAACTTTCTTTCTCATGTCTTGGATCAGCCGCCATACCACATTATTAGATCTTCCATAAACACAATAGAGTATTTTAAGTGCTTGTTTGGATAAAATAATAAGTTGCTAAAATTATTACGTGATAGAAACGAGTGGTGGATAAGTGGGTAATAGTTGTAGGTTCTACGAAATGTGTAGTTAAATTAATATTTGGCTTAGACCATTAAAATATAAGGAAATTATAATATCCCAAACAAGCACTAATATTGATTTTGAAACTAATGATTATCATAATTTATTTGTGGTGAATAGGGGATCCATCCATCAATTAGAGGTGAAGTTTGGGAATTTTTACTGGGTTGTTATGATCCTAAGAGTACTTTTGATGAACGAGATGAAATACGGCAGCAACGAAGGTAATCTGGTCTATATATCATTTTACTGCAACGAATAACATTCAGATTAGCTTCATTGCATATTCAAATGAAAGTCGTTATTTGACCATTACTAACCAGAACAAATTCGTTCATTGCTGTAAAAGAAGCATTTTTTGCTGTATTAATAAGTGTGTGCATGGCGATGATAAGATTATCTGTCTGTCAGTTTCAAGGTTGTGGCATGGATGTATTATGGAGAGCTTTTACTTTTGTCTGTGAAGTTGCATGATTTAGTTTTTTCACCACTGCATTCTCCTAATAACCTATAAATCTATTGAAGATATAATAAAATATTCAGAGGATAGACTTGATATCTATATTTTTGGAGGGATACTTTTTGTTTCTCTTGTAATGGGTAGAGGAAAACATTTTAGATTTGTTTGTCTGCATTATCTGAAGCGCACAGTTCCTTTTACTCTACATCCATCCCTCTCTACACAACCTGCAAGATAAAAAAGGTGGTGGCTGGAAAATGCAATTGGGGGTGTGGTGGAGAGGGTGGAAAAAGAATTATAATCCTTGAGTTTTTCAGATAGAATATTTTACCAAGGTATAAGAACCAATTATACAGTTTGATACTTGGTCAAATTAATTCCTAACTTATATTCCTGTTGTTCTGTTTCTCAATTTGGTCTAATATTTTAATAATTAAAATTTTAAGAATTATAAACACTGCTGCTTTTTCAGACCTGATGACGGTAAATATATCTTAAATCATTTTTTGATTCCTTGCTTATACTTCAGAGTTCAGTATGCTGTGTTAAAAGGCGAGTGTCGGATAATGTTTCCCTTGATTGGAAGTGGTAAATTTATCACTGCACCAGTAATTACGGAAGATGGCGAACCTATTTGTGATCCTCTCGTACTTCAAGAGGCAAATGTTGGCAAAGTACCTACGTCTTCTGCTGAGAGAAATGGTAATTGTGGAACCGAGCTTTCTTTCATATTACATTCCCACCCCAATGGGATAACGACCAATTTTTTGCTTCATATAACTTATCAATTTGTTAAATCCTGCAATAACAGATGCTTTCAACGGTTCTGAAACAGTAAAAGAACCAAATACTCACTGTACTATGAGCGAGAAAGAAATTCAGTGGAAACTTACCTTACATCAAATAGGTGCGTAACTTATGTAAGCTAAATGTGTTCTTATGCTTATTCTGTAACATTTTCCTCTGGTGGTCAGTGGCAGAGCAAGTTATTTGTTTAGTTTATTGCTTAATTCAACATATATAGAGATTCACAAACTGATTAATGTCACATCCTGATTTAATTACTATACTACTGATTATTGATAATAATCCCTATGTCCCATTTTGAAATGCTTATTTGAGTTTGTACAGGAATTAAGATCTCACCATAAATTTGGTGTCATATGGAACTTCCACACCATGTTTCATGAATCACCTCTTATAGTAATAGTTATAGTGTGTATCTGTTTCATTAATGTCATAAAACTTTCTACAAATTTAACTTGCTGAGGGGTATAATAAGAAACTTGGTGAATTGATTTTTTTGTGACAAGAACTCAAGAAGACGTCACAAGATAAACAATTATATTGTAACCCATAACAAACTGTGGGAGGGGATTGTATGTTTTATCTCATTAGTTAGAAATATGTCATACTATCTTATTTCTGTTTCTTTTTTGAGTCCTAGTTTGTGAACTTTTATTCTTGGTTTTTTATTTGTTCCAGGTCTAGACGTGGTCCGAACTGACAGGACGCTAGTGTTTTATGAGAAGCAAGAAAATTTGTCAAAACTTTGGGATGTTCTGTCTGTTTATGCCTGGTTTGATAAAGATGTTGGCTACTGCCAAGGTGGGTAACAAAATTAAATTCTTTTCAGGCATTAGGTCTCACTTAACTCCTTTATCTGCTTCAGCTGTGTATACCTGAATTTGGTAGACAATTATGGATCCAAGTGTTCAAAATGTTATAATTTATATATTGTTTCTTCTGTACATTTCCTTGAATATAATTAACTTTCATACTTAACGTGGAAAGCACAGCTTTGTCAGTTCTGATGACACCCACTTCTCTGGATGACCAATTGTAGAAGAGGTCAAATGTCAGATCCAATAGCACATAGTTATGTAGCTTGTGGTCCGCCATTCAAAATAATAATGTCTAGATTCAAGAATAATTTATCTAGGGAAGCAAATTTACATTTACATTCTTGTTTATGCAATATCATGTGATCTGCTTAATCCAGTTTGATTTTGAATTCTTGGAGTCAGATTGGAAATAGTCATGCAAGTTTACATTATTGTTAGGTGCTGAAAAATGATCACAAACTAAATTTGCTTCCATGTGCCTCTGGGCTTGATCTACTAACAAACTATGGACTTTCTAGAATTCTTCACCACTTTATATGATGTTATCTTAGATTGGCAGATCATTTGGAACTAGTTCTATATCCAGTAATCACATAATGGTACTTATTCTGAAATTAATTGAGCAGGAATGAGTGATCTTTGCTCCCCTATGATAATGCTACTTGAAGAAGAAGCAGATGCATTTTGGTGCTTTGAACGTTTGATGCGCAGATTGGTACCATTTTTTAACCTATTTCCCTTCTTTTATAAGCACTCTAAATGTTATGCTTTCCAATTTTCATGTGTGAATCTCATGATGTAAGGATTTCCTCTCTGTTACAAACTTAATGTGTGAATCTAGAAACTTATTCCTAGTATTTTCTGTACTAGCAAACTTTTCTGAAAGTTATTCTTCACGCAATTTGACTTTTTCTTGACATCCAAAATGTTCTCTATTCCCTGTTCTTTAAAGAGAAATTGTGTTTGAACCTTGTCCTCATACTATGTGATGCTCAGTTGTAATGAAAGCTTCATTCGGCTTAGCCTAGAATATAATAAAACAGTTTACACATAGAACAACTCTTACGCGTATATCTGACATGAATGTGAAAAATTGTGACCTTGATGAGCTCTTCTTTTGCTTCAATTGTGGACCATGTACCTTCAAGAAGAAACTAGTTGACTTTCTATTGCCTTTCTATCATCATGCAGGACCCATCAACTACCTGTGTAATAAAATTTGAGAGAAGAAGTGCTTGTTTGGATTTCATTATAAGTACTTTATAATTTAATAGTCAAAAAGTCAAATTTTAATTTTAACCACATATTTCATAGGATCCACAACAACTAACCACTTATCCACCACTCATTTCTATCACATTATAATTTTATTAACTTATAATGAAATCCAAACAAGCACAAAGTCTAAAAAGCTTGATTACTAAGTTGCGTCCTATTTCAGATATACTTTTTCACTGATATCATCTATTATATAAAATTCCTGCTCAATGCCCATGAATTTACATGTAAGTGCATTGTGATTCTATATTTTTTAAGCACCAGTTGGAACTAATCCCATAGAAATGCTATTTTTGAAAATATCATGGGCATTGTGCACGTTTAGTAATCTCCTAGGATAAAATATTTCTCTTTGACCTCTTAATCTTTGCAACTGTCGACCGACATATTCTTCTCTTTCTGGTTCTTGTTTGAAAAAGAGGCAGCAATAATTGTCTTTTATATTTATTTTTTATCCCTGGCTATTTTACTTTTGTTGGCCCCAGAGATCTTGGTGTTCTTCTTTTAAGGGTGGTATTATTGGAACTGACATAAATTTGGGTTGAAAATATTTACTGTGAGATCAAGGTTCCTCAACTCGGACATCTATCCTCAATTGCATCTATATGCCCAAATAAATGGAAATTAGAATAAATGTATTTTTTGATATTATATTATTACTGGAGAAATTTCTTGTTGGAGGCCTTTCCTTTTAGGGTAACGGTGACTAAGATGCAAGGAGAAATGCCAAGTTTTAAAAATTCAGAAATTAGAAAGAAGTTGGTAATCATGGCCTATAATAAAGAAACTTGATCTAATAATATGCTAAATTTGACCTTAATGGCCAAAAGAGCTGAAGAATGGAAGAAGATGGTTTTTGCATTGATTTATTTATTATGGTTTGTGGTTTAAGGTTCATTTCTTAATTGAAATTCATTCAATTATTTGCAATCATACCAGAGTTCTGATAAGACTTTTATTTGCTTTGCAATTTGTCTGCCCATTTCCATTTGTGAAAGAAATATCTTATTCGCCATGTCGCATTATAAAGTTCTTACTTCTTAGGAGATATAATTTTTTGTCTGATGTTTGCTATTCCTATTGCAAATTATGTTTCAGCTTCTTATGATAGTTGTTATTTGAAATTTTAAAGCGAGGAAATTTCAGATGCACCGAGAGATCTGTAGGAGTGGAAACACAGCTCAGCAATCTAGCTTCAATAACGCAAGTTATTGATCCTAAACTTCATCAGCACTTGGGTATAGTCTCTACCCATTGTTTTTGCACATTATCTGTCATTTTATTCTCCTTTACGTTTATGGTCAAATGTCTGTAAGATGGATGTAGTTGTCTACTTTTTATCACAAATAATTATCATCTTTAAGTCAATGTCAACAAGCAAGATTTGTTGTTAAAATGCGATCTTTCCAATTGTTAGTGCATCACTGGATTAACATCTTTTGTGTTAGACTTGCATTGAAATTGTTTGTGCTTTAGTCTTTATTGTAAACATTCCTATGCATTTTGATTACCTAAGATAAAAAAATACATTACCTATCAAGAAGGATGTTGATGTTTTTCCTACCGTTTGTTAATTTTCCGCAAGTTCTCTGTAATCTCTCACCAAGAGAGAAAAAGTAAAAAATACACACATAACAAAAGGTAAAATCTTTGTTGATGCCGATGGCTAAATACTAATTAAAAGTCACTGCATTGTAGATGTGTTCCTGCTTATTTCCTTCTTATTTATTCTAGTTTCTCATTTGAGAAAGTAACAGAGGTATTATTTCTTATCTTGGGAACAGAAACCCTTGGTGGAGGCGACTATCTGTTTGCTTTCAGAATGCTTATGGTTTTGTTTCGTCGAGAATTCTCTTTTGGGGATTCATTATACCTTTGGGAGGTAATGTCTTCATCCACTGACCTTTGCTAATGCACCAATTACTTTCTTCATCATGCTTCAGTACTGTCATTTATTTATATCTTGGCCAATGCAAGAGACATTGGTGTCAATTAACGTTCATTTTCAGATGATAATTTTTTTCACTCTTTAATGTGTTTTTTTCTTAAAAATTTGTTGACAACATCTGTCTGTTATTATCAGCATGTAGTTCATGGTATGAGTAGTAAGTTCTATTGTTTCTAACTCTCTGTTTGTTTTCTCCTTGCTTTAATAGATGATGTGGGCCCTGGAGTATGATCCTGACTTATTTGTCATGTACGAGGACCCTGTATTAGCTGGTGAAAAATCAGATGGATCTAAAGGAAAAGCAAAGTCGATTCGCCAGTGTGGAAAGTATGAAAGAGAAAACATGAAAAGTGGAGGCAAAAGTGCTGAAGCCCCTCTCCCAATTTCTGTTTTTCTTGTAGCTAGTGTTCTGAAAGATAAGAGTACCAAGTTGTTGACTGAAGCTCGAGGACTAGATGACGTTGTTAAGGTTAACTTGATGGATCCATAAATTTAATGCTTTACTTTCCAAGATAAATATTTTAATTAGCTAGAGAATGCAGATCAGAATCATTATTCCAGATGATATTGGTTTTTAATCTCATGCGGATAGTTACTTTTCAGACTCGAATAACTAATCTAGTTTAAAACAACAAAAAGTTGTTCATCAGTAACAAAATGGTTTGTGATGTAATTGATTAATTTGGTTCACTTTGGATGTAGTGGAAATTTCCTAATGGTTGTCAGCTATCTTTTCTGGTGTTCTCTGTTGAGACTATAATCTTTGTTTCTTTTATCATTTTCTCTCTTTTTCGTTTTTACTCATAGGGGCTATTACCCTCCAAGCTATGGATATGATCTTCTTTTCCTCTACTTCATTAGACTTTATGCAAGCTTATATCATAGAAAATGATTCCAAACTACATAACTTTATGACATTTTTTGCACATATTCCTGTAGCTCTACCTTTTTCCTACTATGCTCGGCTAATTGGAGTCTTTTCACATTGAAATTCTCAGATATTGAATGACATTACGGGAGACCTTGATGCCAAGAAAGCTTGCGTTGGTGCCCTGAAACTTCACAAGAAATATCTGAGAAAGGTAAGATTATATCCTCCTATTTATGCCGCAAACTAGTAGAAATGCCTTCTTCATCATTGTCATTGCCATTGCCATTGCCATTGCCATTGCCTAGTTTTTGTTATTCATTGTGCTGGGATTGCTCCCAGGTTCTTCTATAAAATGCATCCAAACGTGAGCATGATCTTTCTAGCAATAACCTTAATGAGTTTTATATAGCGAGTTTTTTACGCGTTCTTTGCATCCCTCATCCAGTTCCATTTCGACATCCTTGCAGGCAAAAAATACATAGCAACGGAGGAAATGTTCCCAAGAGGTACTTAAATTTATGGCATTATCAGGGAACAGTCGATGTTTCATTCTGCGACCTGTTGAACAAGCCAGTCGTATATTAACGATGCTGATCTGATCTAATCTAATCAGAGTTAATATATGTACTTTTCTTGGGAGCATAGCATGCCCGGGATGCCATTGTTGTATGTGAAATTACAATTCATTCCATGCATCTATCTATAAACTTCTAACAGAGATTTGTAATTTTGTATTGCCAATGCATCCTGTTATTGTTGAATATAGAAAGGAAAATGTGTGTACAAAATTTGATTTTTCAAAATAAAGTGATTAATAAGAATCAGTACCATTTGGCAGCAGACTTGAGAAGCAGTAAAAGAGAGAAGATTTTACTTTTAGCTTCTCCTGTTATAAATAATTAAAATACCAATTTTAATCGTAATTAATCAAATTAATTCCTTTTCTATATGGATGCTTTTATTTTGTAATTTTATAAATTTTGAGATTTTGTAATTAGTCCATCTCAACATAGAAAGTGTGGAATTCTCTCCAACTCTATCAAAATTACATTCCAAATATCCTCTATGAGAATTTAATGAAAATTTTAAATTATTGTCGAGTACTATGTACTAGATAAGTCATATATATTGCTTTAATTGTCTAAGAAGAATAATTCTTCTTGTACACTTTTGTGTACAACAAGTTTGGCACTTCCCTCACATGAGGGGAGCGACCCACATTCATACATTTTTCACCAATGGATATACTTTTTCCTGTCCCATAAAATTATACGGCACAAAGATGACATTGCTGTGATCTTGCTCCGGCGGAAGCGCAGCCGGCACAGTGTCACCGTAATCTTGAGTCTTGACCTTTACATGGATAAATGATAATATAACAGAACAAGCATTACGCAAGAGTAGATAACGCTTTCCATGGCATGATTATTGTCATAACTATTCTTCTTATCAACAAACATTAAAATTGAAAATCAGCGTGTGAGTTAAGGAGGAGAGTGAAAATCAGCGGAGATCCAGCAGTGTTTGTATGAACGATCACCTGCCTATTCCCGGTGAGACAACACACGGTGCATGAGGGAATTTGGCAAGCATGGTATAAAGGAGACATAAATTTGTATAGCTGATTCAACACCATTCTCTTCCTCTAATTTCAGCTATTCTTGCGGGATAAGTGAGGAATAGACATGGATTCAGATTCTAAAGAAAATATGTTGGTTTTCTAGGATGGAAATTGGAATATTTGACAGAGTTGGAGACGATGACTCTATTGAACTAGAATAAGGGGTTCACTCCCACCTAAATCGATGATTATTAACATTTACATTTTTGTATATTGTTAATTCATGAGCTTTGATAAGGTATCTGATTTATAAATTTTGTTCAAATGGGTCTTCAAACTTTTGTTTCTTGCACTCATATCCTCGACTTCTTTTCAACAGAATTTGTACAACATGATATCGAATCAACTAGAGAAACCAGCCACATTAGTCCAATCCCTCCCTCCCGGACCTCGAGAGAGAGAGAATGAAGAGACGGAGCCTAGCAGTTCATAATCTTTTATGAATGTTATTGGGCAAGGTCATGGGCTGTTAGAGGAGGACGGGAGACTCTTGTGGGATTGGGGTAGATGGTTGGGAGCATAGTTATTAAAATCACAATACTGAAAAGGTAAATCGATCCAAATTGTATACAATACCACAATTTGATAGAATCGCGCTAGGATCACTATAAGATACAGTACGAGTGCAGAATTTGAAAGCGAACGAGTCGGCTTTGGCTTCCATAATATCTCTTCCGATGATTAACGGATAATAGCACAACTAGTGAAATGCTTGGATGTTCAAAATGCTCTTCCACAAAAAACAATCTTACTACATGTACACCTCCCTTTATACCGTGGCTTGTCGAATTTACGCCTGGCATGATCTCAATCCACCTTTCATATCCCACATATTTAATCCAATCATTATAAAATAAAACTATCACATAATCCATCGTCAACCAAGCGGTAAATGGAGATGTACAAAGAGCTTTATCCCACAAAAAAACCTTGCTGTGAACCTTAACACAACAGTTCAAAACTTATTTTTAACTTATTATTTTTTATTTTATCTAGTAATTCCTTTTTTCTTACAATTTAGTTTGATTTTAATATTTTAAATTATTATTTGTAGGATCTTACAAATTTACGGTCCGATCCTAGCAACTTCGGTTGGGAGTAAGGGAATGCAAAGTATAAATATGAAACTCAAATACCTATATACAAAGAGAAATGATCTACTTGTGCTGAACAACATAGACGTGACACATAACTGTTGCTTAGCATAATTCTGATTTAAGAAATAGATTCCTGAAGTCCTTTCAAAGAAAGCAAGCATACGTGCAAAAGAGTTCCTATGCCACAAGAAAGAGTAGAGCAAGAGATGAAAAACCTATGCTACACTTGTAACTGATGAAGATGATTACATTTTTCACCTTACATCGATTAAGTAAGTTTAAGTTGAGTTTATCGTTAGTTTGTTCTCACGTGCATAGGACCAAAGTGAGTTGATCACGCAACAGTTGTCTCCTCTAAGCTGCTGATATCTTCGACTAACTCAGCTTTTGGTTCCAAATCTATGAACTGGTTCGACTTGCTAGCTAGGAGTGAGATGCTGACCCTACCCTCGCGCTTTATATAATCAGCAACAGCTTTCATTTCTTCCAGTGAGATGTATATGTACTTTCCTCTATCATCCATCACCCCAGATAATCTTCCTGATAAAGACACAATCACATTTTTAGTACTTGCCAGAATAAAAAAGAACAGTTTAATGTTTACTTGTATAACTTCCAGGATATGACAAGATAAACTTAATCTCCTGCAGATTTTGACAATACATGGAGCAATGTAAATCACATACGGAGGGAGGAAATGGGGAGGGGGCCCAGAGGGGTGTCTAGAAAAGTCTTTAGGTAAAATTATAGAGGCTAGGACACGACAATTTTTAACCTGAATAGTGCATACACATATCCAAGGACTTGAAACTTAGGAGTCGTGCATTTCAGCCAGCCACTGGTGTTCAATAATAAGCCAAACAGAAGATGGAACAGATTATGGATCAACATCAGTTGAGATTTCTTTTGACTGATAGAACCTCATCTGGATAAAATTTGCACATGTACTTAATATTCCTGATCCTTGTGAACAATATTGCTAATCTCATTATAATTAATTACTACGCTTTAATATCTGTGATCAAACCTTAGTCTTTTGGTGATTAAAACCCTGAACTATTAGTTCAAACCCTTTTAAGTCAAAATATAACCTCATCACTAAGTGACTAAAATATCATGCTGTATTTTTGGACTAATATGCACAAACATCGAACTGCTATCGGTTGAGAAGATACAATTGCTACAAAATGTAGGGCATGCATACCAAGGGAACAAAATCGTACCCATATTTTCTAATGAGGTTATCCGATTGATACAATCCTGCATCAACAAAAATCCATATTGAATGAGAATGGGAGCTACCAAAGATTAATATAGTAGTAAAAAATCCAACAAAGAGTAAGATGTTGGTGCAATTTTGAAATAAATACAAATGTGAACATTTTCATCCATTCATCCTCGACAAGAAAAATAAATTCATTACTCAAATCAGATCACCATATCTCTATTGTAGACACTGAGAGAAGGTGAGAAAAGGCACGTAGAAGCTACCTGAGTCCGTAACTTAAATTCTGCAGCAATATCTTCCAAAGGAACGCATTTGTGCTTCTGCGATAAAATGGAAAATATTAAGATCATAACCACATTAGCAGCTCCTCTTTCAGTCCATATGTTATTATTGGATTGGAATTGCTGAAAACATAAGTCCCTTTTTCAATGTCTATAGCACGTCTTCGAAAAGCTGAATTAATAAATCATGTACCACAGAGATATTAAAGAGAAACACAATTTCTTAGCCATGGAACAGGGAAACTTGACATCCAGATGATAAAAAAATTTCACACTAGTGCAATTAAGCTGATAGAAAATATAGTTTTGAACAGAAAAAATAACTGAGGTCCCACTGAATTTACCTTGATGTATTCCACGAAATTAAAGAGCAAACCCTGGTTTCCATCTTGCACCTCATTTTCTGTTGTACCTTCAGCATCAACTGAAAATTCCCCTTTCCACTTGTCAAACTCCAAGGCAGCAGCTGCTTCTTCCTCAGCTTTTCGAGCCTTGGCTTCTTCTTCCTAGATAAATTATATCCACGTCTTTTAATGGGGCATATAGCAGTCCAATACTTCAAAAATATACAAGAAATCTAAGTCAACCAACCAGCATCCTCTCTCGAGCTTCATGCTCTTCATCCTTCTTCCTCCTCGTCTCATCGTAATGGTCTTGTTTTGTTCGCCTTGACTCACGAACAGCCTCTGCGGCCTTTAAAAACAGTCATAAAGGTATATAAGTGACACTCCCAAAATAGAAAAATAAATAGGAGCTTCATACAACACCCATTGACTGAAAAAATGATTTAAAAATAAAGAATGTTAGTCTCTAGTGGGCTCCAGCAGTTTTTCAATCAAGATTTAATCAATAAGGTGGACTAGACTGTTTGTCTTCAGAAAATAGGAGTCAGCTCAATGGCTCATAGTCATAGACAAACTACATATACGCATGGAGTACAATATAATAGAAAACATCAATAAATGGAAAAGAATCAACCTGTCGTTGTGCTTCCCGCTCCTGTCGTTTCTTTTCTCTTTTCTTTGATGCTTTAGCAGCATAATATCCATCTCCAGGTTCTTCATCGTCAGTTCCATATGCAGTTTCTACATTCATGAAAAATTAAAAGGACTTCAAATTCTACATAAGATATTAATCTTGTGTGGGTGGGGTGGGGGGGGGGGGGGG